>OMLI01020447.1:8152-19290 GCA_900302605.1 Rondeletia loricata
GGGGTATGAGCACAACACTAAACAGCAGCAGGGGGGTATTTCACAAAGCAGGCTTACTCAGTTAGCCAGCTTCGTGAAATACCCCCCTGCTGCTGTTTAGTGTTGTGCTCATACCCCTGTGTGTTTGTGCCTCAGATTCAAGGACACCATAGTGAATGCTAAGTACGGTGGCCATACCGAGGCTGTGCGTCGGCTGCTGGGTCAGCTGCCTATCAGTGCCCAGTCCTACAGCAGCAGCCCTTACCTAGACCTCTCCCTCTTCAGCTACGACGACAAGTGGGTTTCAGTGATGGAGAGGCCCAAGACCTGTGGTGACCACCCTATTAGGTACTGACTCCATCTGTGTGTGTGTGTGTGTGTGTGAATTTACTCAAAATTCTTGTACAGGAGAAACTTAGTTGAGGGGGAAGCAAGTGAGTGTGAATGTTAGTGAGCATCTAAATGGATAATAAAATCAAATAACCAATAATGGCTCACTACTAATGTTACTGCTAACATACACTTAGCAATGCCCACTACACTAACGTTACATCCTACACAACAAAGGATTAAGCGCACTTAAAACAAAGTCCAAAAAACAGTATGCAAAACCTAAATCAAACAATCTAATGTTGTCAAATGACACGACTTACTGTAAGGGGGAAGTAGGGAACTTGAAATGATTCCTGTACTAGCTAGCAAAACACTTCCTCAAGCAATTTAAATTGTAGAGAAATGTGAAATGGAAAAAGCAATCTTCCAATGCAACTGCACTGAAAAATACAGCAGCTACAGCAGGAGCAGTAACTTACAGGCCATAAGCTGGCCTATAAAGGTTACTGCCACAGGCATTTCAGACATGCTCAGTTCAGCAAGGACCTAATGAAAGTCCTACAGTCTCTTAGCAACATTAACACATGTAGATGCTTCGCCCTTCTGGCAAGCATAAAGAAGAATAGCAATATGGATCTCCATCACAGAGCAGCCAAGGCCTTCAGAAACCACCAACAGACTGGACTAGACATAGAATAGGAACTCTCTGTCTGTCTCTCTCTCTCTCTCTCTCTCTGACTCTCTCTCTCTCTCACACTAGGTTTTATGCGCGGGACTCAGGCTTGCTGAAGTTTAAGATCCAGGCCGGCCTGTTGGGTCGACCGGTGAACCACGCCGTGCGACGCCTGGTCGCCTTCACTTTCCACCCCTTCGAACCATTCGCCATCTCCGTCCAGCGCACCAACGCCGAGTACGTGGTCAACTTCCACATGAGGCACGTCTGTGTGTGAGAGGTGTGTGTGTGTGTGCGCGTGTGTGTGTGTGTGCGTGTGTGAGCGTGAGGACAGTGATGAGAGCCTGTGGACTCTGAGGTGCTAGCAGAATGTAGGACTGTTGGGCCCCTGTAACTAGCTATTGATGACAAAACAGCAAACATCTTCCTCCTGAGGGAAATCAGCGGTGACTATCCCTTTCCTCCACCGCTGCTCCTCTGCCCTTTCCCCTCCGTCAAACAGCGGTCATTCTGGGTTTGCTCCTCCTCCCCCTCAGCGAGAAGGCAGCAGCTCTGCCTTTTCCTTTCTCCTCCCCCACTTCCCTTCCTCGTCAGAACAAAGAGGGACCAGTAGGGAGGAGAGGCTAGTACAGGTGTAAATGGAGAGGTAGAGAAAGTGATTAATGTGAGATGGAGGTGGGAACTGTAGGTAGTTGGACCTCTTAGAAGGAACCAAAGATGATTTCCCCCCCCACTGCGCACTGAAAGCTGCATCATTCATATCAGAACTGCTTATCCAGTAGGCCCATAGCCAGTTGTAAAAAACAAAACCTCCCTTTTTTCTGAGAGGGATGGGGATAATTTTATATTGTATTCTTTTTTTGTACAAATTTTTTACATATTATTGGATGTATATATTTTATGTCAATAAAATTGTCTAAATCTTGCTCACTGTGTTCAGTTTCTGTGTTCATCTGAACAACCAGTAGAGGATTGCAGAAGGATATATAGTATCTGTGCACTGTACTATATGTAATCACCTGTGTAGCTATGGTCCCATATTATTTTTCAAGCCCTGATAAAGGTAAGTATGAGAATACTGTGAGACTAGACAGGGAAAAGCTTGGTGTGGCATGGTAGCAGTAGTAGACTGGGTGTTGTTTCTGATCCTCTCCAGATGTGGATGCTGCCTCGTACATCTGTTGTCAGCTAGATACCGACCTTTGGGATAGCGCTATATATGACAGATAACATTTGGCCATATACTGTGTGTGTGTGCTTGTTTTGCATGCATGTGAGTGGGAAAACCCTGGAGTAGAAAATCACATTTAATTGCAAGCATTGTTTCATCTGGACAATGAAAACGTCTGATTTGTAGTTGTGCAGAAGATGCTGTTGTTGTTTTTTATACCTGTGATTGCCTATCTCTTACTTCAGAATAGGAGCTGTACAGATTGGATTACCCTTGACTATAGGCAGTTGTTTTAAAAAGCATCTCACTGCATATCCTCATGCCATGGTGCTTTATAATGAACCTGAAATTATGCTACCACAAGTTTGCATTGCATATAGTAAGTGGGAAAGATTAGGCACAACGTCGTGAGGGTGGGCAGGTAAATTGTTTTACCTCATGTTTCTTAAAATGTATAGCTGCAAGGGGAATAATGCATTGGATAATAATGTTTCTGTTCTATATCTCATCCAGTTGGTTCAGTTATGGAGAGTAAAATCCTGGATATCTGGTTAGCTCAAGTGTGATATTAAACATGCGAACACACTCACTCATACAGATATAAACAAATATGCAAATCGACACACACACACACACACACACACACACACACACACACAACTGCTCAACGATGGAGGACGGTGCTACGGGCCAGACATTTCATTTCAGCTACAAAGACTAATAAGCCTCGTTCTCAAGCCAAATAAACAAATGACAAAGCAGTATTATCATCATGGCATTTTGCATCGTGATATATTACCTCTTCACTGCATCTCTGCTCTAATAGGCTAGCTTACTCGTCTTCATAGTGAGGGGGGGGCGGTGCCAGAGACTTGTGTAGGAGGAGACAAGTTCTATCGATGATGTTGCAATTTCTACTGGTCGCCAATAGAGGTCGATAAAAGTCATCGATAACTTAATGCCCCTTTATGATAAACATCTGAGGGTCAATAGCAGCCAACACAACCATATTCAGTCCAGCGCTGCGCTACCCAAGACCTAATTACTGGGAAGGAAGGAAACAGTAGACTTGGCTTGGGATTCCAATGGTGTGCTGTTACAAAACACATCAGTATTGTCTACTGGGAACAGTGGTGCTTAAAGGGAATAGGAGGCAAGAGATAAAAACATCCACTCTTAAAGGCCCTATATGTAAGTTTTCGGCCGAAATTAACATTCATTTTGTGTTTTTTATTGCCAATTTTGACATACAATTGACATTTGAGTGATGTTTTCATATCCAATTAAATTAGGATTGTATATTTGAGTGTTATATACATTCATAGAAACACACACAGTAGAAATGGCGATGTTTAAGATTCATATGTGAAACGATTGCCTATCCACTTGTGATCACATTGTTTTAGCGTGTCATTTCTCCTATTGATTGCTTTCAATCAAAGTCGAAACAGTCAAGATGTCAACATGTCGTGTGACGGAATCAGCCATGTCTGTCAGAGCCGTATGGTATTCATGTGTTAGTTACATGGCGACAGGCTGCAACAGGCTATCTGAGAGTGGATCTAATATGTTCACTGCATCCTGATGAGCACACTCCTTCAGGGGCTTTATTTAATTGGCCGGGCCCCTCAAGTACCACTGCATTTGTTTATACATACACACACACGCACACACACACACACACAGGCACGCAGGCGTCAGATATCCTTGGAAGCATCCACTCTAGGTTATGTGAGTCTCCCAGCGTTTCACTGCTAATCAGCAAAACAGAGGAACTAAGTGGATAAATGAAGAAAATTCTATTTGTTTATGCAGAGGAAGCTGCGGGGCGAAAATACACAGAAAGCGGTAGAAATGGAATACACTATCCTCGCAGATTACCAGTCCTTAATCCTCTCTGTGGGTCATTATTCCACTTTCAGAATGTTCGCAGGGACAACGAGCAGAAAACACAGAAAACAGACATAAGTGTTGGCGCTGTGGCACAATTTCTGTCGCATGCAACGCCGAATGAATTTGGATTACGCGACTTTGGAGCGGTGGGGCGGGTGGAGGCTTTAAGGGGGGATTTATTTATGTCCTTTACAAAAATCCGCTCTGACACTGTATCGTAATCCTTTAAAGGTGCATACACATGGTAGAGCAGATCAAAACCTCCAATGTGCCCAACGCTAACCCTAACTTAAAATATATATATATATTTTTTTAATCGCAAGTGAAATTTGCACACAGTTTGCAGATGCGCCGGAGTTGCGTTCACACCAGGGTCGTGATGCATAACGACCGGCGGAGCCAGCAGCCGACACGAGAGGCCCCTGGGGAGGCAATAACATTATACCGCTACAGCCCCTAGCATGCACGAAGGGATCTGGCTAATTTGTCGAACATGCTGCCCATCTCGCTCCGGCACGCGGTATACACGCTTTCAATCAGGGGTTTCACTTCAAGAGACTTCTCCGTCTCCCTGCGTCCTCGGGACTTGCCGTGCCCGCTCTCCTATCCACGTATCCATGAAAGTCGCGTGTCCCAATCCTACTGCAGATGTGAAAGAGTGCGCCGAGCTGCCTCCACTGTTGGTGACGCTCATTACACCACAATGGGGAGGCTGACTGATGGCCTAGTAAATAGTTAATTAGACAGAGCAGAAGCCGCTCTTAAATTAGACGCCTGAATGGAGCCGTTGTCAGGCTTATAACTCAGCCCTGCTCCGCTCGCTGCTTGCCGGCTGCAGTGCCACTCAGATAGATAAAGTAGCCGGCTGATGCACGACACGGGTTCAACGTCACCACAGCGTTAGGAGGAGAGTTAGCATAACTGATCAGCATCAGAGCACGTTGGGCCTTCTTCAGTTCTCACACACTCAAAGGAAAAGTAGTGTGAAATGTAAGCCGACCACTCACTTTGAATACATTTCAATCCCATAGATAGATACATAGCTAGAGAGCTAGATAGATAGATAGATAGATAGATAGATAGATAGATACATAGATAGACAGACAGACAGACAGACAGACAGACAGGCAGGCAGGCAGGCAGGCAGGCAGGCAGACAGACAGACAGACAGACAGATAGATAGATAGAAAATTATCAATATTGGTGTCGGCCTTCAAAAAACCATATCAGTCGAACCCTAATAGATAGATGGATAGATATATAAAGGATATAATGCAGGATTGATTTGTCCATCTAAATTGGGCATATATGCATAATATAACAAAGCCAGTATAATAACTCTCATTCCCATAGATCTACAGCAGGGAGCTTGATGTTGGCAAAGAGTGAGGTCCATCAATACTGGATCGTAGTAAACCTGGATTAGATTTTTACAGCCTTTTATATTAGAGATTACCTTATTGGCACATGCTGTTGACACGTGACCTGACCTGATGTCTGCATGCAGCAACAGGATATCCTGGGGAAGAACCTATGATCTTTTTTCCGCAGATAGATAAATATTCTCGGGTATTTTTAGCGGCGCTGATCTCATTAGCGTTCGTGACGCGGGAAAGACTCTCCCCGAATCCTTCCGATCGTTATCTGCGAGTCTGCCGGTTGTTGCGATTACTTTGCAGACACGACGGATGGGAGTTTGAGTTTTGATGATGAATCTCTCACAATCCTTAGCGCCGCGTTGTCGAGGCTCTTAAGCCAAGGGGGTCACCTTTTCTCCACAGTGTGCATGGTTGGATCCTATTCCTCTCGTTATTTATCTTCATTCAAGGCGAAGTTCAAAAGGACCGCTTCAGAGGGAATTCGTGACTTGCATAAATAGCTGCGCGTATGGATTTTTTTTCCTTATGTGAAGGACAAATACTGATTTCAGTGACTGCATAGTTTAGCGAGCTTTCAAAAGGTAGCTCTACAGTCTAGGGTGAAAGAATAAAGCACCTTGAGCTGATGGAAAGAGGAGCCCACTCGATGACAGACATAGACAGATAGATCGATACATAAATACATAGATACATAGATATATATACATAGATATAATTGATTAGATTACAGATTGAGCCTTCTTGCAGAGAAAGATGCGAGCAGACGTTCAGAAGCTCTGCGACAGATTGTGGTTTCAGAGTGCGTACAGCCACACTGAGACACAGTAATGCGTCTCCCGGTGAGCTCAGTTGGTCGTTCGCAGCTGAAATATGTATGGGGAGCCCTTCAGAGGAAATAGCATTTCGGGTCGTCACTCCTCGGCTCTGGGGAAATTGATCTGTTATAGATGTGAAAGCCCATTCCGTAGGTGCTAAACAGAAATATATATCTATATATATATATATATTTATCTGCTCGGTAGCTTTAATGCAAGAATTCCGCATATTTTAGGTGGGAGGAATAACTTTCTTTCGTACACAAATCAAGGTCCTCAATGGAAGTCGTCTAGAAGCAGTAATGGGATTTGTCAGAAGTTAAGTGAGACTTTCTAAAAATACTCATAAAAGTGGGATCAATAAAGGGAGTGTATGTACGTTATATGGCATAAAATAAGTGCATCTTAACCCCCTCTTTAAAAAAAACAATGCCATCGCTCATGTTTACATGTAATTGGACAGGCCTACCCACTCCGAACAAGACGCAGTGTAATGAGGCAACTTCCTCCAAGCCAAGATGTAACGTCTGTGTTCCGGGACGTGCGAGTGAATCAGGTTCCTCTCTCTGTCATCTCAGGGGCCCAAAGTAGGTTATTCTTATTAAAATGCAAATCTGACAAGTGCGCTCCGTCGGTACTCTCCCTTTGTCCCTGCGGTATGTGTGTGCTGAATACAGCCTCTTTCTTTACAATCTCTCTCTCCCTCTCTCCCTCGTTCTCTTGCTCTGTCTCACATTGTGTTTCTCATTCTTCTCTCTCTAATTCTGCGACTCTCTTTCGTCTCACCCGCACACACACACACACTGTCTCTCATCTTTCTGTCCTCACTCTCAGGTGTAAACGCTGATTATCTTGTGTAGATACCGGGGCACGGCGAATTAAATGTGACCGCAGCTAGCCTGCCAGGACGTCCATTATAATGATATCTGTAATCTGCTGGGCTCGGGGGAAGCAGAGGGGAGAGATGGAAAGATGGAGGGATGATGATGATGGAGGGGGATTGGATATGGGTCTGGTGCCTGGCAGGAGAGTAGCGTTGGCTATGGTTTTGCCTCAACTGATCAGGTTCACGTGGACCACATACGTCTCCATGGGGTTAAGTGTGTTTCGATGGCATGATTCTGACAGAGGGAGGTAGATCTGTGTAGAAATGTCCCGCGGAATCCCTCTGACATCCGTTTGAGGCGCCGAGAGCACCACGGAAGAATCGATCCGACGAGAGGGAAGATTGTACCTGGGACACGTCGCTGTCGTGGGCTTCTCGGCTCGGCTCGGTTTCCGTAACCCCTGATCAGAAACGGAGCTTGTTTTCGCTCGCCTGTGCGTGTTCCCAGCAAAGCCTATCATCACAGCAATTAACTCCAGTGAGGGAGATGAGCGCTGTGCCAACACTCCATCTCCGAGCTGTAAACAAATTACGCCGAGGGGTGTCGATGGTGTTTGTGTGAGGAACGAAATAGTCTGAAACCAATTCTCACTGTGCCGTCGTGGAGTCTTAGTAAGGAATATATATTGTTTTGTATGTTAATGTATCGTTTGTCTCCTCCAAAGCTGCGTTCAAGAGTTTTCCTTCTCTCGTCAAAAGTACAGACCTTGCACTTGTTTGTGAATTTGGGTAATGAGCTTTTACACATCAGGCTGCTTTCTCTCTGTCAGTGTGAATCAAAGCCACAAATTAACACCTGGCACTTCCAAGTTATAATTGATGAAGATGCATTTGCCATATGCCTCCTTAAACTTGATGTAATTCAACTCGATGTCGTTAAGTCAGAGGAGGTTAATTTTTACCGACACGATTTTGCAATTAGTCGAACCGCCGGCGGCTCGTGTTTTGATCTATCGCATGTTTAAGCTCCTTTGTCTTGTGGAAATTTCTGGTGGTTTTCAATAAATCTTTCAGTGGTTGTGCCGCGAGTAATTGACAGGTTATGTTTTCTCCCCCTCCATCGCTCCCTTGGAAGGCATTAGCATATTGAGTTTCGTGCCTGACTGTGAAGCGATTCCCACCATGCCTTTAAAAGGCATCGCATGGATAGGCGGCACATTACACCGCAGAGAAATATGAGACAGGAGAGAGAGCTCACTCCTCCTTCACCTTCCTCTCAGCACATACACACTCGGACAGGATGCACACACACACACACACACACACACACACACACACACACGTGCACACACACACGTACACACCAACTGTTAGAACCCCTGCTGCTCGCTGACTCTTAGGAGGCGGAGATGTGTGTAACATCCCCATCTCCCACAATAAACTCTATAGAAACAGCCATGAAATATGTAAAACCTTCCCCTGCAAATTAAAGATGCCCTGAGTCACCTTAGGTTTTTCCTCGTTTATTGATTATTTATTGATTATTATCTGAAATTGTAAGCAGTAATGTAATCTATAGGAGATCTCAAACTCATAATCTACAGTCACTATCACAATTATATTAGGATCTACAGTCAAACTCCCTTTTTACCCTCAAACATATTTCTGAGACAGCCAATAAAGTATCTGTAATCTCATGCAGTGTTTATTTCAGTCACCACAATGAATTGCCATTTTTGTGTGCTGTCACTGTATTTCCCAACAACGGATTCTATCAGCACACAACACTGTAATAGTGTCTTGCATTAGAAGCCATAAGTAGCCATTAGCATCATCCACACCACTGACCAGGCAAAGCATTACTCAGCAAATGGAAAGATTGGAGACTGGAAACTTTATTGCAGATGAGAGGATGAAGGGCGATATGGTTTACTGCCATTAACTTTATGGGCTCAAAGTGGGCTCAGGGCTTTTATTGTGGAAGTTCACTCCAAAATCAACATTGTCAAGTAATGAGTTCATAAAAAAAGTGTACCCAGACCTCCCAGATTGGGACCGGCACCTATTTTGTCGGATCCGGCACCTATCACTATCAAGATCAAGATCTGTAAATACATTTTGAGTCATATTTAATGTTATCTGTTCTGTTCTGGCTTTTATTTCCCATTGAAATGTAAATCACTTGTTTCAGTAGGCATAGCAGCCTATTTTGGATGCAATTTAAATGGAATAAAAAAAGAGAGAGACGGGATGACATCGATCAGGTCACGCATGACGCCTGAGGCGTACCGTGAACCAACGGTACTGCGACTGCGAGTTGTCCAATGTGCTCCAGGCACATGATGCGTTCCCCCCCTGACCTCCCGGATCAGCTCTGTGTTCCGGGACTTCCTGATTTACAAACAAAGCACTGAGTGTACCCTGTTCTTTGTCTTTAGTCCAAAGGATATGCTTACTTTATTATGACAGGAAGATGACTCCCTTTCCCTCCACTGACAATACGCCCTACTGATGTTTCATCTGCTCCAGCGGACACTTTTTCTCCATTATGCAGCTGACATTGAAACAGTTCCACCATAAGGATTCCATTGTCAATACAGCACCACTTTAATTATGTCCTTTTCATATCTGTGCAGTGAGTGAATACTGCCTGATATGGCCTGGGTTGAGAGCATGAGATGCTCTCACTGTAATTGGATGGGTTTATCCAGCCAGCACTCTGTCATCGGTGTGCACAGTAAACTCCTGTGCACCACCTCCCTGACTAGATAGAGTTGGAGCTATGCATATTAGGACTGTATTACTGTATCGACTCCTCATCCACTTAACGGGAGAATCAGCTCTGCTTACGACTAATTAAAGCCGTTAAAGGGGGCACACGCTAATGCATTCTTGCACAGATAACAGAAACATGGGCGGGCAGTGGCAGCAGGGCTCACTGCACCGGCAGGTCAAGACGAGAGTAATTAACAGGGTGTTAAAGTCGCAGCGTGACGTGTTCACCAGCTCGTAGACGAGACAAGACGGAGGTCGGCCTGCAGAGCAGCGATACGGGCGGCGTCGCGACTCTGTCGGATCGCTTCTCACACTTTAATTGGAAAGCTCTCCTCGAGGATCCTTGAAAGACCCGGAAACCATGTCTCCCTCTGTTCTCTCTGTTGCTGTCACGGTCACGCGCATCAAACGGTTAGCTAATGTGGGTTTATTAGATGAGCAGAATTCCGATTAGAATACTGGTGAAGTTATGATTACAACATGTGTGGCAGATAAAGGTAGGAAAAACAATGGAACATGTGATAGACTGATGAAAAAGTTTCTCAGACAAATATATTACGCAGGTCACACATCCATGATAGCTAGATGTACAGATGTAGCCATTGTACAAGTCCTTTCTTGTTGGAGATGTTTACTGCATATTTGCTGAATCACTGCTTCTCTTTGGATCAATGCCCAGGAGGAACTCTCTGAACAAATCATGTGCTGCTTTCTTTTCCGCCATCAGAAGTTACAAAGAATGGTCTGGTAACTAGTCGGTTAGACAAGAGTTTTGTGTTGACAGTATACTAATTTGTGTAGGATTTGGGGGATAAATCCAAACCAGACTAAATGCAAGACAGTCAAGGAATAACACCCAATATCTATTTTGCATAAATAAATATTAAAACAAAGGATCAGGCTAGATACTCATGCAAGGAGGAGCCTAAGTGAAATAATAGCTTCCCTCATCAATAGGAACATAACAGAGTAACAGGATCAAGTCAATTACAATCTCTCATAATCTATCTTAATCAATCATCGGTCACAAAACGCATACCAAATAGATATTGGGTTATACAGATCAGCAGTTATAAGGAACATGAAGCTTGAAATGGGCCCTCTTCATGTCAGTCTTCTCTCAGGTCCTCCTCTCCCTCTCTTCTTTTCAGTTCCTCTCAGTTCTCCCTCTTATACCTCTTGGAGGATCTAACAAAATACCTGTCATGCTTTGTCCCACTAATGAGACGTTTTTGAGCTGACGCCAGCCCCGACTCTCTGGTTACTTCTTCTTCTGCTGAGACATCATTCAGGA
>OMLI01020449.1:0-11849 GCA_900302605.1 Rondeletia loricata
CTCTCTCTCTCTCACACACACACACACACACACACACACACACACACACACACACACACACACCCTTGACTATACTAGGTAGCACCATGCTCTGTCAGTTTGTGTCTCACTGTGTTGACTCATTAGTCAGTGGTCACACCCACAGTGGCACCTTACTGTTTAATTTGGATACAAAGTTCACATTTTCTAACCTGCACAAAGAATTGCCCCCCCTTACAAAAATTAAGTGTAGGCTATAAAACAGCTGGTGAACAAGCCAGCACACATAACTCTGTCTAGACATCTGAATTAGGACAAAGTGAGCATAATACCAAGAATACATTTACCAACTAAACAAGCACAATGTAATTAAACTACAAAGCGCCAAGCCGTGCAAAAACAATACGTTCTCCCACACACAATGTGATGTATTTGGTTAACAGTTCTACGTATCCCCATTACATATACTACTCAGGCCTCACTGACAGACAGTGAAGACCGGGCTATACCTTTACATTAACGCCTGGACAGGCAGCTTTGTTCAGGGATTATGCAGCCCTATGGAACAAGATATGGTCTGGATGGTGTCGTTGTGGGAGCAGTAATGCATATAGGATTAAGTAAATTGTGCCACTAAACGAAGGCTATAATACGCTCCTGCTCAAATGTGGGTGTCTGGATGTCATATAATGTAGTCAATGAACGACAGGAGACAAAGCGTTGGTGGAGGACAGTTCAAGACAATGGAGCCTTTAATTCCAAGTTCCCTACATTCAACAAATAGTTAACTAAAGAGTTACACATGTGGCACTGACACACAGATAAAATAAATAAAATGCCCCAGAGGTTTCAGTTGGACAGCTTCATTCAGTTGGACGGTATTGCACAATCTGTAAAAAAAAAAAAAAGCCACAACTGACAGAAGAGGCAGAATTCTACTGACTGAAACCTCCCTGCTTGCCTGCCAATTTTCCAATCAGCTGCCAGAACTCAGGGAAAGTCAGCTCCCCGTCGTTGTTTTCATCCAATGAGCCCATGAGCTGGTCGATCGCTGCGGGGTCGCTGGCGTTCTGCGGGCAATCACAGAGAAGAGGCCTTGATCTGTACAAGCCCAATCTGGTTTCCAACATGGACTGCTTTGCAAGACTGCCCTGCCATCTAATGGCTTAGTACAGTACTAAACACAACTGAGATACATATTGGTTGACAGTCCCACAGAACAATTAAGTTCACACTTAATTACATTCTTCCAAAGTCTATATTTAATTAGGGGTGCGGCTGAGCTTAGTGTTTGTACATATGCCATTTGGTGGACACTTTTATCCATAGTGCTTGACTGAACCACGGGCAGCCCCAGTGGGAAGTGAAACTCTAACCCTGGCCTCATGCTCTCCCTATTGAGCTGTACAAGACGAAGTCTGTGACATCATGCTTAGAGCCACTAAACTGTTTAAATTAGTGGGAACAGGGATGATCTTCAGACGAAGATGGATAACAGTGCAGGTAATGTAGAACTGCCATATACAATAAAGTCCCCACAGAGTTAGAGATTATGTCTGAATCACACTGCAGTCATATCTTATATATGTTTTCTGTAGTAAGATATCTGAAGATGCTCAAGATAAGAATCAGGATTGATGAGAAATGGACAGACATTAGCTGTAGAAGTGGCTAAAATCAAGTTGTGAGATTTACCTTGACAAAGTTGGGTAGCTGAGAGGTCACCAGGCTGTGGAATTCCTCTTTGCTCAGGGTGCTGGAGGATCCATCCTTCCCAGCGTACGTCTTGAACTGAGAGATGAGGGTGCTGATGGCAGCTTCCATTGTGGTTTGTGTCGAGTGTAGAGACGTGACCTGGAAAACAAATGAATAGCTAAAGACAGCAACATGCATCTTCCACACAAATGATTTATGGTGAGACGAAGGTGCAATGTATAATAATGGAGTGCGGAGGCTGGCGTCTCACCTGTTGTGTTTGGTGCCGTTGCAGCAGGTACCAAGATCCTTGTCCCTCGCCTCTCTTAATATATCCCCTCCATCTCCATTCATTGATGCAGACATCAGCGGAAAACACTTAACCTACCCTCTTCTCCCCCATCCAGCAGGGTATGCTTATCTCAGCCTGATTTCCACCACTCTGGGGATACACATCACATACAGGTACACACACACACACACACAGCCATTTTGTCCTACAAAGAGCAACTTTGTATTGATGACAGGACAAAACCAATTTCAGTGACTTTGTTTGCAGAGGGATTTACAGATAGCATCTTGGTCAGGCCACTCTAATCAAGTGACTGAATCAAGTAGGACTAAGCAGTAATTCGTTTATACACAACATGTCTCAAATAATAAGCCATTTGTGGAAAAACAGAATACTGTCTCGTGTATAATTCTGTCAAATTATGTGCGTAAAATGCAAATCTCTGTGCTTATTGTTTCCTCAGCTATACTGCAGTGGCTTGGTGTCGTCATGTCCATTGAGAACATTGGTGTGTGTGGAAGAACTGATAACTTAGTGAGTTTAAAGCAGTTTTAGGATTGTGCCATTGTTTTTCCTTTCTCACGTCTCTCCCTTTTCCTGAGATTGTCTGTTACTTATATCTTTTTTAACTGCCTTGACCAGTTGTCCCTTGTAAAAGTCCTAGATCTCGAGGGGACCTACCAGGCGAAATAAGGGTTAAATAAAATGAAGACACGACACCATGCAAGTATACTGAAATGCGTCGGCATGTCCTTCCGTGGTGACTCGTCAGTAGAATTTAAAGAATGACAAGCTCTCTCTGCGGCTTCAAAGTGTCGGATTGTTGTCAGTCATTACTGACATGCCCGCTCATCAGCATATCTGGTCAGGTCCGACTGCCACACTGGTTAGCTCACTTGCCAGGAAAGGCTGTATGTGGGTTCATATCTGTGAATGTGTCAGCTCCTGCTCAGTCTCTTTCATCACTACTTAAATATTTTAGTTTGTCATCATGGCTGTAACAATAGATGCCTGTCATGCCAACACTTCCATTTCCCTCCAGAGAGTGAGTCATACACTACAAGTCATACATGGTTGAGATAGGCTGGGTATCGTTGGACATTTTTCAGTACCAAAACCAGTTCTAAATGGAATCAGACCAGAATTAACAGATTTTCTCCACAGAAACATCAGCAGTAGAAGACCTGACATCCCGTTACATGAATCAATTATTTTGATACTTTTTGATAAAGATAGCAATATTCACATCTTTAATGGTGAAAACTTTATTGAACTTAACACTGACTTGCTTGATAAGAGAGGACATGACTGATGTTGGGAAAAATAAGAAATACTTATCTATACATTTATCCAAGGAACAATTACATGCACATCTGAGTTCCTAAATGATCAGTAAGCACAGAGCCCTTCTGTTGTCCCAAGAAGAAAAAAATACATCTAAAATGTTGATTAAACTTATAAATGTCTTTCAATGACAGGATTAATATGTTGAGATTAAGCTTGTTTCCAATCCCTTTGGCCTAAATATTAGCAGTTTCTAACAAAAAACAACATAGCAGAGAAGACAAAGTTTAACAAAAATCAGTCGAACACTATCTGTAAACCCTCTTACATTCATTCTCTGCCCTAAAAATAGCAGTACAATTGCAAGTAGTGTAAACTAATGTGTTTTAAGCTTGCAGAAGCAAATCAATTGCAGAAGCAAATCAATTCAACATATCAAACACCTTTTGTCCAATCTAACATATTCTAATAACAAAGGCACATAAACAGTAGTTGGCAAAAAAAGCTTTTTAAAACCAAAATAACTAACAACTTCAACATTTTCACATTCAATGTATATGGTCTGAGACATCTACACAGTTTGTGGTTCTTCTTATTAAAAATAAAGAAAAAAAGTTGCAGTGCAATGACAGGACACAAAACAACTTGAAATGCTCCGAAGCAGTCTTTTTTCAATCACTGAAATATATCAACAATCAAAATCTGTCACTTTCAACTTCACATCCATCTAAAGCTGGGAAAAGCTTCATGTTCAAATATGATAAGAAAAACTAAGAATTCAGAAATATATAATTTTGCCTCTATGGAGTACCGACCATTTGAAAGCAATGCGGCCATATTGTTATAGACGTAGTGCTTTTCTTCTTTTACCTTTAGCCTAGCTCATTCAACTTGAAAAAAATAAAATGTAGCAGCTTCCCCAATTTCCCCCCTGGGATTAATTATCTTCCTCTCTAGAACCAAATTACTAATCACTTGTGTGCATGTCAATTTATATGACACTGTGCTGGGCGTTTTGACCCTAAGTAGCTTATGGAATCAACCTGCTTACACAGCGAGAGGACAATGAAAAAAAATCATGGTTCGGTAGTCAATGAATAAACAAAATCCATTAACTGAAGCACTATTTGGTTCACTGTAGCTCACTAAACTCCCTACTTAATGCTCTGAATGTTCTGGGATAGCCAGTAATGTATATCATGTGTTGGAGGTCCCCATGGCTACATTACAAAACGATATCACCAAGAAATAGTGGTCTAGAAAAACGTACTGCTAGGTAAATGTAAATGTGTGAGACAAAGTGCCAAAGTGGTTTAGAAGTCATCAATTCAACTATGGCTATCAGTTTGTCCTATTGCTTTTTTGAGCAGCGTTGACATGAACGTGTCTAACTAGTTACTGGCTGTTCCGCACATTTGTTGTCAACTGACAGTTGGAGTCAGAAGGGTGAAGTCAAATCTAGAAACCAAACGCTGAGGGCTCTGAAACAGCACTGTGTGTTTGCCATAATCTAATAAAGAGCTGACACAGAACTGGTTTGACCAGATCTGATTCTTATCACTGACAGATCTGGGATCAGATCCTCTGGGATTGGAGTTACACCAGACCTGGGGCAAACGGCACTTGCAAATAATTCTTAGCATTTGTTTTAACCTGCTTGGAGTAGCAGAAGGTAGTTTTTCCACATAGGACAGAATAATGTGCCAGAATGTTCAAACAAACAGAAAAGTATTTAAAAGTCAATTTAACATGCATTTCTGTCATTGGCAACTTACCAATATGAATTGTCCTGATGCAGTAAACGCCATTGCACCGGTACTCCAAGAGGGTTAAAACATAATTATTTGCAAATACTATTTGAGTGAGGTCTTGTTTACTCTATTTTACCCTTTTTCTCTCTCTTTGTGATCTGAATATTATCAGAGTTTGAATTTATATTATGAACTGCAACATGCAATAGGTGTTGAGAAAATACTAAACTATATAGCAGAGGCAAATCCACACAACACATTACTGTAGGACTTTGCATTGGGAGACATGACCTGACAGAGGTAGGTAACAACAACTAAGTCCCAAATGAAGAGTACAACTCTAGCTTATAATTAAAGACTTGGAGGGACACGTTTACGAGAGGGACAACCACTCTGTACCAGAAGCGTTTTCTACTACAATAACAGCTCTTTAGAGGAGAGGGTAGGCAAGAAATGTCCTATTGAAATCACCACTTGTGCTGTATCTTGGGGTTTTACGTTGTTCCTTTCCCCTCTTTGTCTATTTAGGCGGTGGCGGCAAACTTCCAGAGGGCTTCTCGTTCAAACTCCTCCATCTCCTCCTCCAGGGCATCGTCATCCTCCTCCCCCTCGTCCTCCAAAACGTCTGCCATGTCCTCCAGAATGTCCGCCACGTCCTCGGCAAAGTCGCTGAAAATAACCCTGTCATGGACAAACACGCCGTCTTCAAAGAACTCTGCGGTCAGCTTCCTGATCTCATCCTTGCTCTCAGACAGAGATCCTTCAAGCTTGCTCAGGTAGCCCTCCAGCAGCTCCTCAAATTCGGATAGCTCCACTGGGTAGAGCCCCTCCTTGTTGGCACAGTCCTCTACAGTGTTGCAGCCCATCTGAGGGCGGACATTGTGTCTAAGCTTCTCCCCCTGATGTCTCCAGAAGTCGTCGTGGTTGTACTGATGAGGCTGGTGGGGCTGGTGATGCTGATGCTGATGCTGGTGCTGATGGGGGTGGTTGTGGGAGTTCTTGGTAGGCCGGCTATGCCATGGTTTCTCCTTCCTCCTTTCCTCTCTGTCCATCCTACGCTCGTCCTTCTTCCTCTCCCACTCATCCTGGTGTTTCCTCCATGCCTCTTTGTGAGAGTTTTGCTTATGTGACTTCCAGTCCTTCTCTCTCCTCTCTTCTTTGCTGTGCTTCCAGTCTTTCTCGCCTCTCCACTCCTTCTTCTCCTCTTTCTTCCAGTGGTCCCGTCCATTATCTTTGCCTCTGTTCCCATTCCACTTTGAGTCCCGTGGCTTCTTCTTCCCCAACCTCTCAACCTGCTCAGAAAGCCTCTTCTGGATCTCCTCCAGGCTATCCCTTACACCTTTCCTGTTGCCTCCGTCTCTCTTCATCCCTTCCAGCCTCTTCCTGCTCTCCTCCAAAAGAACCCTCTGCCTCTGGAGTTCTTCGTTCAGCTTGCCTCCCTCTTTTGTGTCCTTCCTCCTCTCATGCCCAGCTGCGTTCCGGTTGCTCTCCCCATGTTTGCCACCAGGGTGAGGGGCTGAGTTCGAAGTAGTCGTGGGCATATCCTGATTAGCTGTGGAGGAAAAGTCACATCAACCTTGTAATGGCTTTGGTAGTAAATGTTATCAGAAAAGTCAGAAGATTAGCGCTCTGAGGAATCACTGATTTGTATAACACAGTACCCTTATATTCACATTATCATTTCAATTACTATTAAATGAAAGCAATATGGAGGGGCGCAGACTTTAGTCAATAATAAATGAATCCATGATTCACTCCATCATCACTGCATGATTGCCACATCATACCTGTGAGCTGGGTGAGTTCGGTCACCCTGGCTCTCAGAGTCTCTAGCTCTTCCCTCAGGCCAGGTAGAGATGACAACTCCTCTTTCATCTTCACGTTTTCTTTTTCCAGATCTACTGTACTCTTTTCATCACCCTTTGCTGCCGCTGCCTTCAGTGCTGAGTCTAGTTCTTCTTTCTGCGACTGAGAAAAAAATCAAAAGTGGACAAATCAAATTGCTTAGTTAAGATACAGGTATATTGGAGCACATAGCGGACATGGTTTACTGAAAATGTGCTGTCTTCACATCGTAGAGACTATTAAAACCACCAAGATAGGGTGAGACAACTTCTAAGAACAACAGGATTTGTAGACTGACCTGTAGTTGTGCTTCTAGTTGAGAGATTTGTTGGTTTTCCTGTGTCAGTTTATCCAATAGCTCTTTCATATCCTGTGGATCACTACTGTGCCAGTCCTGTTCAATGGATTGAAAATCAAATACAAAAATGCTAATGTTTCATCATTTTAAATAATCATATCTTTAGGCATTTCATCTAAACTTTCAGGGGTAAAGTTTTTCTTTACATACTATTATATAGACACATACTGTAAAACATATAACACTGACATTGAAAGAACGAAAAGATGACAGACCTGGTTTTGCTCTCCATCACTCAGTTCAGAGGAGTCATCTGTCAGATAAGAAAACAACAGGACATCTTTCATATGTCTTACAACAGACACTTTTATCACCACACGGCTGCCAAGCCTTCTTCTTACAACAGCAAAGGATGCTTTTGTTGTGAAATTCATCACTTGTTATTTTATGAGCTCTGGCACTATGTGCGCACTATGGAGAAATGATTTGGCAAGACAGAGTTTATATTAATTCCAGAAAACTCTTAAGTATAATACTGCTTGCCAAACAATTTCCCTGTTATGGTTATTATGTCCTCAACTTGGGCATCCTAAATGTCCTATAAGTCCTGCCAAACAATGATAAAGAGCATTATACTACTATACAGAAAGCATGTTATATTACTGCCTTTTTCTGCTTGGCGCCTGGCCAAGCTATTGAGGGTTAGCCAGCTAGCGCAGAAGCTCAAATTGCTATCTAATCTTTAGCACTGGACCTACCATTATCCAGGCCAGAGAAGACACCTGTTGACATAGTACAGCTTAGTCAACTAAATCTGAAAGCATTCCTTCTACAACTGAGAATTGCAAAGGTGCTTGTATAATTCATAACTATGTACCATTTAGTGCTGAAACGATTAGTTGATTAATCGATTAGTCGATCGACAGAAAATGTATTGATTATAATTTTGATAATCGATTAATCATTTTAGTCATTTATCAAGTAAAAATACCAAACATTTGCTGGTCACGGCTTCACAAATGCTAAGATATGCTTGTCTTTCTCCATTTCATATCATAATTTAAAAATAATTTGGTTTTTTTTGGGCTGCTGGTCAGACTAAGTAAACCATTTTAAGATATCACATTGGGCTCTGGTAACTTGTGATGGGCATTTGTCATGATTCTTTACATTTTATAGACTAAATGATTAATCGATTCATCTAAAAAATCATCAATAGCTTAATCTGTAATGAAAATAATAGTTAGTTGCAGCCCTAGTACCATTATAGAATAAGGAAATGTACAGTAGATTGTTATAATTGCTTGACAATATTTTGTACCACAGTGACCTACAGCTGTCAACCAAATGACCTAACAGCTTTAAAGGTGAATGTGCACCGATTCTGATGTTTTCTCAAAGATGATACGCAGTAGGTACAGGCATTCAACAAAAGATATTTCTATGAAAATCTTTGACATGAACATCTAAAAAAATATGAAATAATAAATAATATAATAAATAATAACGCAGATGAAGGCCTTTGATGGCAGAGACATCATGTTTTTAATCTTACTGAATGGAAAATAATGTATTGCATTACTGTGAGCAAGAGTAGCACCTCTTGTCTGGAATTTGAGGCATATGGGGCAGATTAAGTTAGTACCTAGCTGAACTCACCTGAAAAGAAGAGGGAACCTAAGCAGAGTAGGACCAGAGCACCCAGAATGCACTTATTCAAAGAGAACCCACGTTTTTCCTCCTTCTTCTCTGCCAGCTTGAACTCAACTTCCTCTTCCTCATCTTCCTCATCTGATGTTCTTGGTCTTGGTGCCTCGAAGGACGACACATTCCTCCTCCTCAGTCCATCATCATCGCTGCTTGTGCCACCAAAGTCAAAACTACTGGATGGCTCGAAGGGAGCTAGAAGTATGAGAAGAAAAAAATAAATCCTGTAAATGAAAAAATAGCAGGATAGCAAAGTGTAATCCAGTTTAATTATGTATTTGTGTAAAAACAATGATAATTCTGAGCCTAAACTTAAGCCATATGTGTCCAGCTGTAGCCTTACATCCACCAAAACAAATCATCATCTTGAGTTCTTTTGTTACAAACCTGCCAGAACCTGACCTATCCCTATCGAGCAAAAGAAGGCTCCGATATGCACAGTCAACAAATCATCTACTGGCAGACTGCCCAACACAAAATACCAAAAGCTTAGTGAATACACAAACAGCAAAAGCAACTCTTGTAAAATGATGAAACAGTATGTAAAAAATGGCTGGCAGAAAGTCAGTGCAGCTCACAGAAATGGATGGCATTTTCTCTCTAAATTACAACAGTAGCAATTTCATGCATGGGGGTTTCTCATTTTCTAAACAGGGTGTATGCCTCCTCATCATACACATGAATCATATTCCAGTCGCCAGCATGCTGCAGATAAGAAACATGTTAACCAATCCTTCCACAAGAGGATTCTCTCATTTTCTCTCAACCCACGCTAATTACAAAAGGGTCAATAAAACACTTACTTCAAGCAGGGCCCTGCTGTCCATTCCCAAGTCTAACCGAAAGACCAGGGGTGATCTGGCATTTGCCACCTGAGCCTCAGACATTTATTATTATTTGTTTTACCCACCTATTTTTTCCTATTGTATTTGCCTGTTTTATTCTTCTATAATCCTCCTGTCTGGCATTTATATTGTTTATGCTATTGGCTTTATTTATTGTTATTTTCTAATCTTCACAGAGCTTTTTAAAAGTAATATACAATTCAATTTAATAATAATAATAATAATAATAAGTTTAAAATGACCCAAATCAGTGTGACTGTATAATGTCATCTATTAGAAAAAATAGATCCCCTCCCCTGAATTTTCTTCTCCAAAAGATCACTCTAGTTCCAATTCCTGAAATATCTTGCATGCATTGTCCTAAATTTTCCAGTTGAATAATCCCATACCTTCTTCCTTCACTTCCTCAGGCAGCTCTGTCTCCTCCCTCTCCACAGATGGCTCCTCCGCTGCCTCGGTTGAACCAACAGTCTCTGGCAGAGCACTGTCATGGATGGGGCTTTCTGGCGCTGGGCTCTCTGGGACCGGGCTTGGAGGGTTAAGACTCTCTTGGGGTTGGGAAGGGCCAATATCGGCTTCAACATGAGAGGGAGGATCACTGGCTGTAAGGGTCTCTGTGGTGATGCCAACCTCCGGTTCGGCAGTGAGGACAGGACTCTCCACAGCGGGGCTCTCAGGAATAGGCTCTATATCAGCAGACGTTTCAAGTACTGGTTCTGCAGAGACGGGGATCTCAGGGATGGTAAGAGCAGGGCTTGATTCAGGTTCAGTCTCAGCTGGAGGGAGTTCAGTGACAGGAATGTCGGGTGGAGCCCCCAAGTCGATGTTGGTGACAAAGGGTATGGCGCCGAGGTGCTCATTGTCACTGGGGGAGCTCGTTACAATGTCATGGATAACTGGCGGCTGACTCTCCGGGTCGGGGTCTGGGGGGTCGAGGGAACTGGGTGGAAGTGGGCTTGACAGGGTTGGACTGGAGGGGACGGGACCCTCGCTGGCCTCCGGAGAGGTCTCTTGACACACCTAGAAATAAGGGCATTAAAGGAAAAATTCACCCTCAAATACGCTTACACTGTTATATATCATCAATCTGTGATGATCAATGAATTCCAGGACTTCTTTTGTGATGAAGTGTTGTAATTTAGTTTTTTGGTGTACCCACTTTCCCTCAACCTGCCTCATCTACTTCTACCTCAGTTAGTGATTGCCTACATTTCACAGAATTACTTTTGACAACGCCCAGAGAACGGGCATGAACTTGTTGCATTCAACTGTTCTTTGTATGTGTATGTGAAAAGAGCAATAGCAATAGCATAGTAAGAGCAAGAGAGTAAGAGTTTTTCCAGTCTGCCGTACATCTTACTCAAAACGCAAGATGTGTTGTGGCTGCATTGCATTCTGGTCTATTGAGGCTACTGTCGGTGGAGAAACTGGTATCTCTGCCTCTTCTACGATGGATTTCTCCCTGTGTGATTGTTGAACATCGGTGCAAAATGGAGAGTCTAGAAAGAAGCTCTTGCTGTTTGATTCTGAGGGACTGACACCAAAACCTGACGTTTACCGTGGATGTTTTAGATAGCTGAAAAATGTTCTTCTATCAAACTCCATTGTAGCTGCGTGATGTGATGTCACATTGTCTATGTTTGACCAGTTATCCATGGGAATAAGAAAAATACAGCACAAAACAACAAACTGGACCCAGAAATACAAGGTACCCCAAGTGAAAAAAAGTGTATTTGAAGTATATCAAAATCATTCTAAGTATGGCATAAGTATACTTATACTTTTATGTACTTACTTTAAGTGTCGTTAAAGTATACTACATATATGCTTTCTTTAACTTTATAAAAATATACTTTTATTACATTTAATTAAATTGTAATGTAGTATACTTTTCATAAGTATATTACTGTGAAATATATTTAAATTATATTTTAGTATAATTATTTAAAGTACACTTTTTAACTGCTTGTTTTAAAATATATTTCTTATATACTTTTACTAAGTGCATTAAATATTATTAGCTTAATAATATACTTTAAGGATATGCATACTTGAATTGTAAGCTGTGTAAAGTGTTTTTGCAAAATACTTCTAAAAAGTACACTTAGTTGCAACTCAATGAAAGATATATTTAAGTATGCTTACAAGTAAAT
>OMLI01020487.1:0-10860 GCA_900302605.1 Rondeletia loricata
GTGTGTGTGTGTGTGTGTGTGTGTGTGTGTGTGTGTGTGTGTGTGTGTGTGTGTGTGTGAGTGTGTGTGAGAGAGAGAGTGTTAGAGAGAGACAGATGAATGTCTTAAATTATTTATTGTTATTGAATCGATTTAAATCTCATTTTGGGTGGAGATGAGTTTGATGGATGACTGCAACTCTACATAAACCCTCTACAACTAATCATGTTCATTTTGCTCCACCGGCCCATCTGACACAGAACTTATTTTTCTCTCTCATTGGATACAGCTGATCTGAAACATGTTCCTTAGCACAAAGCTAAAACAAAGCGAGGACAAAGCAAGTAGTAACTTGTTCTGTGTTACAAATCCAGGGCACTGTCACCCTCCTTAGTGCCTGTGAATGTGTCCATACGACCACACAGGTGGCCACGCTACTCTGCACATTGTTCTTGTCCTCTAACATTGTCCAAGGCAACAACTCCTGCCTATTCGTTAAACTGGAAAGTTCAAAGAGATTTAAAGTGGAAAGGCTAACTTCCTGATAGCAAACCATCGAGGATTTCCTTGCCAATACTATAAAATAAACATTGTTTTTTATTTAATTCACATTTTAGACAGATGGGCAGCTATATTTCCTGGTGAGCAATCTGAGCTTTGTCTTTGAAGCAGGGGAGTTCAGCTGGTCTCCCAGCAGCATCAGATAGCTGTCCTTCACCCTGAGAGAGCTAGCTCTCTGTATGGGTTACAGTCTGCTTAATGATTCATGCCACAGGAAGAGACCACACAAGACACTGTAGCACAGAATAATAATCTGTGTTGTGTTACCTACCATTGGAAATGAGGATCATTTACACTAATCTGTTCTGATGGGGTAGGGCTAGACAGACGATAGCCTGGTTTCCACTACAGTGTCAAGCGAGACTATAGGCAGGACTTACTCAGTAGGCCTATCTATATCACAGAATTCTGACCAGAACAAAATATACACATATGGTTGCTTTTGCACCTTGCCAACAGAGATGATTTGCCAGCCAACCTATAAGTATAAATATCATAAATTAAATAGAGCTTGATCTTGTGTTGTTAATATTTTGGAGCCCCACTCGGCCCTGCTCTGGTTACCACAGGTGAAGAGAGCTTTACAATCAGATTTTCTCATACAGGAGTAAATAATTTCCTCCTTGTCCATTCATCAGACTTCTTGCCAGTGAAGTGTCTTGAGGATGAAAATGGATCCTTGTGCTCTATGCAGTCGGTACGTGAAGAGGATGTCCAATGAAGTGAGCCTTATACTGTTTCGAGAGACCAGCTGTCTGTGTTCCTACCTCCATGTTCTTACCAGTTGTTATGCAATTGAAGTAAATACTCTGCATGATTTAGGTCCTTAAGGAAGCTGTGTTATCCAGTGATGCAGCAACAATGCTTTAGCTTAATTAGACCCATTACCTGGTCATCTCTAGTCTCCTTCCTACAGGTATTGCCACTGACAGGCTCTGCCAGACCTGTCTATACAACTGCCATATACTGAATGTGACAAGTTCCTATCAATGAAGCAGGAGGAGATTTGTATTCCAACTACACAAGTTTGGACAGTGTTCAAATAAGAACTTGGCAGAAAACATATTTCCTTATCATACTTCCAGTTTGGCTTTTTGGTCTCTCTCGCTTGGCGTATTTGTTTTAGTGCATTGTTGATGAGAGAATATAAAGCAGAAGTGTAACTATCCTTCACTGACCCCGTTCAGTATAGGAGCTTTACCCATATAGATTTTTGAGTGCACCACATTAGCTTTGATATTAACACATTATGCCAACTTAGAAACTATCAGCTGTGTCTTTTTGAGCTATGAACATCAAGTTCACATTTTAAGAGTTTCATTTTAAAAATAGATATCCACCATTTGAAAAATGTGACACCTACTCTGACTAAATTATTGCTGGCATGACATTATAACTAGCAACTGAATATAACTAAGTATCTGCTATCATCTGTTTTTATATATTGAACAATGGACATCAGGTAACATTTTAAGATTTTCATTACAAATTGAAATATCTACAATTGTCACAGCATGGCACCTACTCTGACACAAAATATTGCTGGCATGAAATTATAACTTACAACTGAAAATTAGTGAAGTTTTATCTGTTTTGTTGTTGTTGTTTTTTGTTGTTTTTATGATATTGAACTGTTAACATCAGGGAACATTTTGAGTTTAATTCCAAAGTGTGAAACCAAAATGATGCTTGTATGAGATTTCCTTCTGAACTTCCTACTGAACATTATTGAAGTTATTAGCTATCATCTGCTTTAAACATCAGGTATAAAAAAAATCCCCAGATGGTTATATGTCAAATCATTTTAGAATGAAACCCCACAGGTCATCCCTCCCCATTGTAGAGGGCGCCTCATGCGGTGCTGATATGACTCCCTCATTGTTTTGTCTTCCATTGCGTGAGCCTCTTGATGTTATTCTGCTGCGATCGGCTCCCTGGGGTCCGGTGCTTTCGCTAGAATAACACTGCATTACCGCTTTTCCACAAGCGTTAGCCCTAGCCCTGCCAACAGGATGACTGAGCCTCCAGTCCAAAGTCAAGAGGTATTCCCACTGTGCTAGACTGACTCTAATGCTGAACTAATGGATCCTTTTAGTGAGTGGGCTTTTGGAGCATGATTCTGCTTCACCCTATGTTCACATGAGTTATTTTGATAGGTGTAATTACAATATGCCATAACACTATTTGATGTCATTCACTGCTGCTGGATGAGAGTTCGTCTATAGGACATGCTGTATGACATGCCATATAATCCCTAGCTTACTAATGATGGCTATCTGATTGGCTGGCAGGTTTATGTTTCTCACCATGAAGCCTCCTCTAAGTCCAATGTCTAAAAGGACAGGGCTTGGTGGTAGCTTCAGAGAGGCCGCTGTCCACGCTATTTTGCGGCTTGTGGCCAGGCTACTATTGTCCTAAACATGGAGGTTTAGATTTAGAATGGAATGACATGTCATTGCTCCGCCCCCTGTGGCCTCAGCATCGCTTAACATGGCTAGGTTGAAGAAGGCCACCCCGCATGCCTCTGCCGCCCTGACCTCAGCCGCTATAAATACGCCCGAGAAAAGCATGAAAAGCCAGCCCTCGTATGAAATTCCTCCCTCGGATAGAGTTCTGTGCGTCCTCTGGAAAAGCGCTCCCCCGTCGATCTCCCCGTAGGCCGCCTCAGCCTAGAACGTGAGGGAAATGTTATAGGGGCCTATATATATACTCCTGCCTTGTGGCCCATGCGGGGATGTTGTGAACTACTGCATAGTAGGAGCAAGCATGAGGGAGCAAGCATGCTGTCCCACCACGTAGAGCGCACTCACACTGAAGGCATCCTCACAGATTAGGGTTGTTAAAGTTTTATTAATGAATTGCAAAATTTAGGGGCTCAAAATGGCCACATAGCTTTGAACTCCAATGGTCGTCCTTTCAAAGATATCCTCTCTTATCTTAAGAAATAAGATCTTAAGAGATTTCATTTTAAGGTCCGTTGCCAGAATTTTCAAAATGATTATTAAAATAGATTAAATAAATGATTAACATAGACAAAATAGCTAATATTGGGTATCTCACGACTGAATAAACATGAACTTTTTCATTGGAAGTTGGCTTGAAATGTACCTAGGATGTATTGTCCTTCTCTCATGTGATGGCCAGTTAGCAGTAAAGCACTGCATAGTCCGCTGATGAAAAGTGACCCAGGCAGGGAAGGGCCGGTATCATAGTTTTTGAAAGCTGTGTCATGTGGTCTAGCTATGCCAAGACCTGGAGGTATTTGACACCTTACTGGATTTGTCTCATGGGGTTTGGATGACAGCCTCGATACAGGTTCACATTTGGACAGAAGAGACAGAATGAACGATGCACTGAACCTTAAACCAGCGCTCTCAGGTGACGGCACAGAGAGGCTTGGATTTCATGGGTTGGTCAGTGTGTGTGATCGTAACCTGGGGTGATTGGAACACATGTCCCTCTGGGAATAAGGACTTTGGACTTTGCTTTGGCTCTGACTACATGCACACACACCCACACACCCACACACCCACACCATAAAGCCTTGACACATCCTTCACCCTTCACCATTGACCTCCAACATGTCAAATGCAGGTAATAGACAGGGGGAAGATGTCCGATTTGCTTTCTAAACATTCACACCCAGTGAAAACACGTCCCGGTCTGTTGCCTCTCTGGCCTCTGTGTTTTCACTGGTTCTCCCCCCCTTCCCACATCAACACAGCAAGCTTCCTGCTTGACCAAATGCTTTGGTCTATCACAGTTTCCTCCATCTAGCACCTTTGTATCAGTAGCCCCAACATTCTTGCTTGCCTGCTCTTCCAATTCTCCTGTTTAATGGGTAGTGATCTCTCTCTCTCTCTCTCTCTCTCTCTCTCTCTCTCTCTCTCTCTCCCAACATACAGTCCATTGTAATGGAATCAGTCTTCTCTCATGAATTGTGGATGGAGCAGTCTGTGAGGAGGGTGGCCACACCTGAAGAGGAACACAGGAGAGGAAGTCATCCGTTAAATCTGATGACAGTAGTAGAGATACCCCACCAAGGTAATGGCACGTCCAGATGGGAAAATCACAGGACTCCTCTGGGCTCATCGCAGGTCATCAACAGTCCTTTGAGATGGGTTGGTGTGTGGTCTGAGTGTTTACACTTGTAGCCATGCTACACCTCTCCTCATTATGCTTTCCTCCTGTATCTATCCTGATTTAGTACTGCAGTGGTCACTGCAGTCTCTTCTTTCTCCAATGGTATACAGTGGTGCCAAGTAGGCATGTTGTAACACAAAACACTTATCTATCTGAAGGTGCTCAAATTTCATTTGCTGTGTCAGTATTACAGCTGGTCTTTGGCATTGCTGTATTAGGTTTCAACTGTTGTTTTGTTGTTTTTGTGAAAATGTCTTCCTGAGAAACATAAGATATGTTTTACATTTAAAACGTGTGTGGTCTCCTTGGCTTATGAAAGCCAGATCGCTGATATAATATGTCCATATTATGATCTATGGTCATGTCTACCAAGAATATGTGTGTGACGCACAACAGTAAAGAAACCCTCAACATGCTTGCATGCCTCATGCATGTTTATGTGAGGTTGCATGGTAACTAGTGAGTTTGCCTCTGTGAGTTTGATGTCTGTAGGTCTGGTGGAAAAAGCCTCCAAGGCACTATTATATTACACAAAGGAAGCAAATGGACACTCTGTATTAGATACTCAGACAGAGGAGGCAGACAACAGACAGACAGGCAGGCAGCAAATTATTGCTTAGGTCTGTTTATGCTATATGGCTAACTATGATTCGGCATTGAAGTTGACATCCAAACTCAAAACATCTATGATTTTGGCTGTAAATCCTCAGCTCTTGTACGCCTAGCTGAGAAAAACACTGGCTTAGCTTTCATGCATTTTGTTTTCCACACGGTCAGCGATTGACTTCTCCTCAACCCTCATCTTAAATATCTCATGGCGCCATTATTATGATATTAATGCTTAATGGATGGTGGGTGGCTATTGGTCTGGAGATATTGCAGAACAAATTCCACATGCTCTCCAAAGTGTGTAAATGATTATTCTCTTACTTCCTACCCAGTAAGATGACGTCACACCAAATGTTTCCCATTCTTCAAGTCAGCTAACCAGACACAAGATGGATCCCAAGCTGCTTTTGATTGTGACTGACTGTTGAAAAAGTCTTTAGTCAAAGACTCAAGATTGAGTTAACAGGAATGATTCTACCTCAGCAGTTTTCTACAGCACACTGACGTGTAGCATGTTTAGGGTGATGCCCCTCCCTATCCCCAAAGCTCTCAAATGACCTGCAGCTTTCTGCTTCTCCAGTTGCTCCCTAAAGTTAATCAACTTGAAGAAACACGTTATCCTCTCTTTATACCTCTCTCTTTTTTAACTGTGAATGGTTTGATCAACAGTCTATAAAACGTGAATAAAAATAGTTAACAAAAGAAAAATGAAATGATGCTGCTGGCAGTCATATGGCGGTGCAGCAGTGGGCAACGCATAGGCTATCTGACAGAACAGGCAAGAGGTGGGATGGACTTTGCTCCCCCCTCACGCTGTGATCAAGGCTCCCAGTTGCAAGCTCCCAGAGTGGGACGAGGGGCCATGAATGCAGGGCTTTGTCCGGCACATGGTCATCACATTCCTTTGGAGCCACTATGTGGAGTGCAGCAGAGCGGAGGAGAGGGCAGGGCAGGACAGGAGAGCAGATCGAGGCCTGGAGAAGAGACACTGACCAGGCCCTCTGCCACAATGTGACAAAGTAATGCAAAGGGGAAAGCACACTGCCTTCTAAATTCATACAGCACAAAGATCACGTTATAGATGCTTGGAATTCTCTGACATTTATGTATTCTCTGACATATATTCAAGTTTTCTCTCTGTGTCAACTACCCCAGCCCAAACAATTCTTGTTGATAGCCAGGAGATAAAACCCAAACGCAAAGTGTCTCTGTAGTCGGAGAGCTCCTTGCTTGAAACCAGTAATACTGTATATTAATTCCCTACAGGACAGTGTCTCTACTGGTCAGTCGGAGGCAGTGAACCTCTCTCTTTGCAGTAATGAAGCGCTTCATGTTTTAATCTCTGACTGGGTCCCAGCCAGCATTGGAAGGTATGAGTCATCGGCATTGGCAGAGTGCTCGCTGCACACAGAGAGAAATAGCTCTGGCTGCAGTGTATCTGCTCTGCACAGAACATTTGAATGAAAGCCTCTCTGATAGCTTGTTTTCCATTAGCGCTTTCATCGGTGTGCTGTATTCATTTCCCCCAATTCCTCTCTGAATTTGATTTGTCTGTTGATTTCTCTTTCAACAACCTTGGCAAATCCTCATTTTGATGGTTTGTTACAAGTTGTCATATATGAGGTTTGTAAAGCAGTCCTTATTTAAGTATCTATCCACTGAAAAATGTGCTTTGAGGGCTTTCGGCTTTGAGGCCCAGTTGTAACTGGGCTGATGCCTGTGATTCCAGCTATTTTTGGCCAAACGTTAGAGAACAGTTTAATGTTTCAGTGCTGACTCAGGAGTTGAATTATTCACCCTGGGTGTGGTGGATTGCTCTCACAGACAGACCTCCACCCCAAATTAGGGAAAATGTAGCTTGTGCTTGTCATGTAGGCAAGAGAGGAAGTAACCATAGAAACCTCAGATGGTTACAGAGTGACTCACGGTCATGGAAGTCACGGTCAGAGGAATGTCTTGAGCCTTAATCATGAGGAAAGGACCCCGGATTCCTCATCTTTTTGTCACTTGAGGGCGAGGGTGTGAAACGAGGCATGTCCCACATGTGGTCAGCTGATGTGTGAACTGCATAGTGCCTCAGAGTCAAAAAGACAAATAAAGAAAGGAAGGAAATGAGGAAGTCTGTGTCTATCTTTTCCCCTCTCCCTCCCCTTTCTTTTCTCCTCTCCCCTTTCACACGCACTGTCTCCCCCTCGCCCTGATTCTCCTCCTCCCTCATCGTCCCATTTAATCACTTGTGTGTTCTTAAGTGTTCTGTTTGCTACAGTTCCCACAGTATCCGTTTTACAGACAGCCTCCGTCCATGTCCTTTCACACAATGAGGTGTCTGTCAGTGTTAATGGGAGACTGTGCACAGCTGGACCTTGGCCGGGCGCAGGGGTTGGAACTGGGGCCGGGGCTGCTGGGTCCAGATGGACTCTGTGACTGTGTTTAACAAGAGTCTTCCGCACACACCGTCGTCAGTCACCATCCAAGAGGAGAGGCTTTCCCCCATTAAAACTGAAGGGAGAACAGATCCTCTGTTCTTCCTTGGCATGAAGATCCTAGCGCTGCATGTGCTGATGCCTTTATTTGAAAGCCTGGAGTGTGGGCACACCATGTGACCGAGGGGAAAACTCAATTTCTTCTATTTTTACCTTGTTTTTTTCCACTGCTGCTCACAGTTTGATACAATCACAATGTAAGGAACATGTCGTTTCTTAATATATTACCTGTGGTCTCAGCATTGCCTCTTAGAATCACTAGTTTGTTGCCTCTCCACCCAGTGTGTCTTTGCCCAGTGGCTGTGGTTGCTACTGCCAAACGGTGGAGCGTGGCTGGAGTTGAAAACAGGCTATGAAAGTGCATTATCAGTCTCATCTCTGTATTCGTTCATCTACATGCACAGAGCCCTGACTTTTTGAGCACAGAGTAAACTGAATGTAATTTGCTATCAGATAAGGGGAAGATGCTTCAGAGAGAGAGGGAACGTTTGATTCCATCTTGCAAATACAAATGCAGTGATGCACCGCACGCAATACATGTGTATTCAGTGCGTACACAGCTGCAGCTACAGTATGCGCTAGTCTTGCATTCTCCCTGCATGCTGCCAAAGGTCAGAGTGCATCATGCACGGTATCAGATGAATTCACAGGCATGTTCTCAAGTTAAGCCCTCAGACAGACACACCCTGCTGCAATGCCACCCTGCTGCCATTTAGCAACTACTAATTAGACTGAGGACATAGTCAACAGTTACATGTATTGTTTCGGTGTTTTCATACGCCAATATTCTTCATAGCATTGTCAAAAGAGTGAACTTTACCCTCACACTGACCCTTGTAAAAAAGTGGGACAGTGGCTTTCATTTTCATTCTTGTGGACAATCGAGGGTATTTGCTCTATTGTCCATTGTAGTTGCTCTTTTCCTGTATACAGTGTGCAATTGACCATGGAAACTTGCGTAAAGCATTTTGAATTATCTTTCTCTCCGTCTCTCTCTCTCTCTCTCTCTCTCTCTCTCTCTCTCTTTCAAACACACACACACACACACACACACACACACACACACACACACACACACACGCCCTATCTCTGAATTCTTCTCTAATAGCTCACTCTGTGGCCAAACAAAAGGCCAAGGAAGATTCACATTTACAGCTACAAGGCGGAGAAAGGCATTCAAAACCATGGCTTTTTTGTTCCGAGGCATTTTCCAGCCCCTGCTCCCTCCCTCTCCCTCTGAAATGCCGATGGCGTCTGGCTGACAGCTCTTCACAAGCTTTCAAATTGTTCTCCTTCTCCCAAATTTGGACAGAAGCAGAATGGGGCTATTCTTTGAAGAACCAAGTCTTTAGTGGACTTGAGAGAAATGCATCCATCTTCCCAGACAGCTCAAGACTCTCATAGACGGGCGTAGTGGGAACTCTTCATTTTATGAGGCTAAATGTTGTCAACTCTCAACTTTCCCGCCTTTTTGGGGGGCCTTAGTGACACTGTAGGATCAAACTGTGGGTCGTTGGTATGACATCCATTCAACAGAGGTGCCAGGATACAGATGGGGGAGGTATGTGACAAATATGGCCACATGGCTCCTTATTTGGGCATTGCACAAACAGATGAGCAGTAACAATGTCTCAGTGGAATTCCAAGTGGCAATTTCTTCAGCTATTCCTGTCAAATCTCCACCCCCAAGTGTCAACTCACTGGCTCTGATTGCAGCCCATTGTGATTGTGAGTATGATGATGTTTACTATGTGCACATGTACTGTACCGGCACGTCAGGTGTGTGTGCCACGTGAGGTGTGCCATGAGCGGAGTTAGCCCTTGCCTTATGTTGTGTGCGGACAGGACAGGCCGCAGCAGCTGGGAATGCATATTGACCTCACTGGGAGGAGCCAAGGTCGCCAACAGTGAGGTCAAAAGCAGGATCAGACCTGCTGCACTGTGTCCAGAGGTTGGTGTAACTTGAGGTAAAGGAGACACCACCCTGTCCCTAAAGTGCTACAGTATTTGGAAATCTAATCATTGCTGTACACCAGTGGTTCCATCCTATTTCAAACACAGGAATTGTGACTAAAAATGATTTGGTTATAACAAAGTACTTTTTGTCTTGAGGTCTTGGTCTCTTTGTAATATCATTCCTTTAGCTTTCTCCACCCCTCTGAGATCTTTGGAGGGGGGGAACCACTGCAGTATGCCGAATAGGTTGAAAAATAATACAATACACAATATCACATACTATAGTCAGCTCTCCAGAGTTGAATGGTCAGGAATTTGCAGTATGCAAACATACTCAACTTATACTTACTCTAGTAAACAAGTCACTATTTCGGTTTCTTCTGCCTCTAATCCTACGAGTGCTGCCTACTCTCCCACTGTGGGTTATACCCTTGTGTGTAACAGAAGCCGCTGTGGTGAACTCTCAAGTTGTTTAACACTGCTTTTTTTCCCATGCAGTATTCAGGGCGACCACCCAGGGCCTCTGACCACACCGCACGTTGCTCCCAAGCAGAGCGGGAAGCAGAGGAGGCCCTTCGAGGCGTTCCCGCCTCATCCCTCTCTCTCTCCCAGCTCCCAGGCATCATGTGCCCACATAGCTGTTCCTGGCTGCCGAGGATAGCAGGGCACAGCTGCACTCCGGACTGGATTTCACTCTCCTCACGTTGGAAACCCTCTTTACCCATGTCCCTCACTCTCCCCTGGACAGCTGCAGACCACCAATCATAGGCCCATCTACGGGTCGGTGGCTGTGGAGACTCAGTATGGTGAAGTAGTATGGGGTTGGGGTGGGTGTGTGGGGGGGAATCCATCCATTCTTTAGTCTGTTTAGCTGGCTATATGGCTGCCAAATACTATACAAATACTTTATGCACCACTGGTAAAATATATGCAGTATATGCATATATCCAGTATTTAGCAATGGATTACCATGCTTTGTGTTCTTTCTCAGCTTCTCTCTTATCTAAACAGATGTAAGACAACACAGATCAGATTTATGACCACACAACTTAGTTTGTCAGAGTGCGATCTCCCTCAAGCTGATCTTGGCACACACACACACACACACACACACACACACACACACACA
>OMLI01020493.1:0-17684 GCA_900302605.1 Rondeletia loricata
ACATCAGTGACACTGGTGTAATGGGAGCCTCCACACCTGCAGTTACAGTGATATTAGGCCACAAAGCCTTTCATCTTGTCCTAACAGGATCCAGGGAAATGTTGCAAAGCAACACTGGGATGTTATGCACAGAAGTCTGCTCCTTTTCCCAGCTCCAGGTCCATGTGGAGACTGTTACGAAGCCTGGCGTCCTGAAACGTGAGGCCTAGGGAACCCTACATTTGACTGGTGCACAGTATCAGCTATTTCACATCGATGACATCTTGTTAGAATGATTTTGACATATATTTGGCGAAACCGTTACCAAACCAGATTAACGCCTAGCAATGCAAAACTAAATGCATGGAACTTTGTCTAAGCCAGGCAAATCTGATGAAAATGAATGTCAACACCACATGTGTATAGTCTTTTCCCGTTTGGCTTCTTCTGTCAGTCATTTCAGTCATTTTCCTTTGAATACCAAGGCACCTGTTCTGGAGGGAATAACTGAAAGATTTGGTTCACATACAAAGTAAAGCTCCTACCCTTCTTGGCTCTACTTTTAAGTGATTTTCCCATAATCAATTACGGTGTAGCTTGCCTTTTAATCAGGGCTCTGCAGTGGAGAGAAGAAAAAACTCTATTAGTAAGGGGACATTGCTGGGAAAGGCATCACTCAAAACTGTTTTACAGTCTGTTTTTGAACCCTCTCCAAGGTAATTAACCAATAATGTTGATGTTATTTCTAAAAAGAAACACTTTACATTGGACGACGTGATCCTGTTCTAGGTAAGTGACAGCCTGTAGTAAATTATTTTATATTGAAATTTACCCCCCAAATATTTCTCTGATACCCTGTGCTGTCTTTGTGTTTTTCTGACACTTCCGTTGCACATTATGTGACCTGAGACCTAAAATGTGGTTAAAGAATTAGTTTTTCGCAGATTTCACATGCAGTTTGAATTATTGCTCCAAGGCCAGCAACCTGTAGGCGAATATAAGCCAGTGTGGGATATATATATATATATATATATATATATGTATCACATACTTTTAAAATGTGGCTTTTGAACTAATTAACAGGGTCTACATATCGCTTTCCCACACATGGATATTTGACATCTTGAAAAAGACCTTGACAAGACACACAGCACCTACAGACCTTTTCCATCAAAAGTGGCAAGCTTCAGCCGTGTCCCCCTCACTGTTTAAATGCAGATTGCTCTTTCCTCTGTGGTTTTCTGATTGGATTTAAACCAATCTGACCCCATGACCTCCTGTTGTGGTCACACTGTGAAAACACAGGCCCAAGATGCAATGTACCACCTGCAGAGGGGCTGAGCACAATCACTGCAGTGTTCTGAAAAACTGGTGTTGCTTCACAGATTGGCAGCGGTACGGTAAACAACCCGACTGTAGATTTTATTCAGCTAGCGAAGCAAATCTTTCTACGACACCAAATCACAGAAGTGCTGTTATCGAATAACCTTGCAGTTGGATTTGCATTTATTTGTGTCCACCAAAGATTTTATCACCTGCAGGGCTGTCCGCTCATGGCTCTGGGTAGCCATGCTGTTTCGGGAATGCCTTTTGCCTTCTCTTTAGGCCTTAACCTATGTCTCCCAAGGCATGTCTTTTTTCACTGCTCTGTCACTGCTCTGTGTTTTTTCCCCTTCCTTTCTCTTCTTTTCAACCTCCCTGTGCTCTCTTGGAGACCTTTAGTGCCTGCAGGTGTATAAATAGAGCTGTTTTCAATTAAGGGCTAACCTCGCCTGTAGCGTGCATCTGATCAATGAATGCCCCTGCACCTGTGGTAATAAAATACCAAGGGAGTGGAGATAGTGCTGTGAATGCTAATCAGATGTTGCCCCGTTGTTGCCCTGTCTCATTCTTAAGGACAACACACGTCTCTTGACAGCTTAGCTGTGAAAGGGGGCTTTGCCAGCTCATCACAAAAGACCAAACAAAAGACCTGGTGCTCTCATCAGACATTGGTGAAATTCAATACGTGATTGAGAAAGAAAACTTGAATGAATGGGATGCTTAGTCAGTTGTGCCAAAAGGCTAGAGTCAAAATCAACAGTCACCTAAGAAAATGGACATTTAGTGTTTATTCTTATATGCCAGAAGAGAGAATACAAATTAGGCTTTGAATGTAAATTTGTTTCAAAGCCTTAGTGTATATTAAGTCAGTGTCATACCGTAAGCACTTTAGGACTTGTTTTGATTTTGGCAGGGCATAAATGTCTTGCTCTATTTATTACATATTCTTAACCACTTATCCTCCTAAACCTGTCAGACGAAGGAAATTGTGTTCTCTTCAAAGCCAACAAAAATAATCTTTCAGTGCTCTGGCCATATATTTGAGGTCTACACACTTGATAGTCACGCATTTGATCTTGGACAAGCAGAACATCACTTTTGATATTATAAACTCAGAGACAAATAGCGATTCCAGGGGCCAAGCAAACAATAGCCAGATCAGATCCACCATGTGGTCAATCAGATTGAGCGTTGTTATCATCATGCCAAAAGGCGTTTATGTGTGCTGATATGCGTACGAAGTTTTGTGGTGTTTGGTCAAACCGTTCAGAAGTTATACACCTTTATGTGAAAAGCCACGCCCTCCGCAATATTCATTGGCTCATAGTGGCTCTGTTTTTTAACTTTTCAAACGTTTGCCGAGATGGAATTGTAGATATTGGTCCATAGATTATGTGTACCAAGTTTCATGCAGATTGGTCAAAACCATTAAAAAAGATGATAAAGGAATTAGAGGCTTGAGCAATGGGCTGTAAATGTTTCTGCTAGAATGTTGCCTCTGCGATACTGACTAGTTAGAAATGTAAACCTATTTCTTATTTGTATTGTTGTAATTTGTAAATTTTGTACATTGTTTTAAGTGTGTCTGTAACTGCTGCCTATCTTGACCAGGACCCCCTTGAAAAATAGATTTTCAATCTCAATGGGGCTATTCCTGGTTAAATAAAGGTTAAATAAAATAAAAAATACAATAAAATAAACTCTAGGAGGAGTAGGATTTTAAGTGTTTTTCAAAAAATGGCGGAAAATCTAAGTAACCGGAAGTCATGGGTTCTTGAGGCAAATTTGTTCCTCATGAGGAGGGACATACAGTATGTGGAACAAAATGTCATGACTGTAGGTCAAACGGGGCATGAGATATGCCTGGTCAACGTTCGCGTTTTCAATTGATTGCTATTGCACCCCCTTTTGTCCAATCGGTGTAAAATTTGTTCCTTGGCCATTTTTTGTGACCCTCTACCATTCTGCAAAGTTTCGTAAAAAGCGACTGGGCGGTTATGGCTGAACTGCGAAAAACGCCGGAAAAACGAAAAATAAAACTAACAAATACAATAGTATACTAACAATACTAACAAGAAGACGAGGGCAGCGTTGCTGAGTAGACCTGAGGCCTCAGTTTCCTCTCAGCACCGGCTCTGGCTTGGGCCCAGAAGTCCATGTCAGCAGATGCCCTGACCTCGCGTGCTCGTGGCAGCCCTCTGAGGTTTCCATCAGGCCCCCCTCGATCGCCCCACGGTCCAAACCACAGCCACGCTCATTGTCCATTGTGCTGCTAAGTTTTTACAGTCCGCCTCGAGAATTCTCCACTCTCAACTCTATATTAAAAGTGAGCCATCACTTACTGTGCCAAGTAAAACCAATACCACGAACATGCACGTACAGTGAATAGATTTCAGAATCTGAATCCAACCTCCAGATGCTTAGCGAAAATAAGATTGTGGATGTGACTGACATGAGAAGCCTCACAAACTGATCCTGGACTCGTTTTTAGTGAGCCAAACCCCCGCCGATCTCCACCACCACCACTCTGGCACGGGCCTCGGGCTATGAGGTTTTGCAGTCTCCATTACATGTGCTGTCAAGCCAATTGCCTCCCCTGCACTTTGTGATTTTGGACGGGTGTGTGACTTTGGAACTCTCCCTGCGAGCTCTGTCCAGAGACACACATCCTGCCAGGCTCACGCCAGCCACCACATCCCATCCACGCAGCACATAGATCAACTTATGCCACTTTTGGACTAGCCGGTGCAGCAGCGAATGTATGACAAGCTGTCCTTTGACCTGGATGTTTTCGGATCTCAGAAGTCATCTCATATTTCATAGTAATAAGGTGATTGCTGCAATAACTGTATTCTTTCATTGGCTACATTTAACATGTAAGCGGCCAACAAAATATTATGACCTATCTTTAATCAAAAGGCCAATTCAAGTCAGAATCAAATGGTAGCTCATACATTTTGTTCAAAGTACAGAAGTCACGGTTTGGTATGTACCTCTGTACTGGGGTCACGGTTCTGTATGCTTTTGGTACTGCGGAGGAGAAAGTGTCAGAGCAAATGTTTTCTTTAAAATATTTTGTAAAACAAATATTGTAACAATTTTTTTTTGTCCTCTTCACTTTTCATATAGATATTAGATTAGAGGTGTTTCCACTGTGCCATCAGCATTTGTACAACTTGCCAAATTCCTTCAGTATGATATGTCAAAAGGTCCAAATAACCAAAACATCACATTTTACACCCTCTCATAAAACTGCTCATTTTTAAGGGAGAGTATTGCACCTGTTCATCTCTATGGACTTGTTTGGGAGTATTAGGATTATAAAGAAAATGTAATGTACAGCATTGCCTATTAGAGTACAAACTACATCAGTTTGAAGCAAGGGTCTACTTGGAGCAAATTCATCTGTCACATTAAGTGTTGTGTTTCAGTGTGGAAACTGGCTACCTTAAAATCATCTGGATTCAAAGTTCAGAGCTCTTATGCAAGGCTCCATATTTGACATATTTACAGAACGAATAGTTTGAAGTGGGATTTATCTAATTGATGCTGCTTTTCTTGGCCAGGTCCCTCTTATAAAAGAGATGTTGTATCTCAATGAGGCTTTCCAGGTTAAATACATAAATGACCTTTTTCACTTTCCACGATAGTGATTTCTAATGAATCAGTCAGGCCTTTAGGGAAGTATTGGAGGGTTCGATGTTTAGTTCTACTTGCCCCATTTATTACTATAAAATGTATGATATTGACAGTTCATTATATACAGCAGCAAAACGACAAAAAAATAAAGAACAAAAGAGCAAATTGAAAATAGAAAAAATGAATACATTTGAAATGTATGATTTTTTAAAACAAAATTCCAAATGAAGTGGCAGTTGTTGCACTTACAGTATTGTATTCATAGAGGCCCTCATAACCAACTAATAGAAGATTTTTGTAAATGTAACCAGCAGTGACATGAAAAACAAAACAAAAACAGTGAAAATTCATGAGGCTGTGAAGTCTCTCCACTCATCAATTAATTAATCAGATCGGATGATGGTTGTCTGCTGCATACAGGTTCGGTTCTGCCGGCTCTTGTCCTGGGACATGAATTGTATAAAAATATAATAAAATCTTCTTTACAAAATCTGAAAAGACTCGGGCTATTCCACAGAGAGATCACTGAAATAATTGTTCATTTCAAAATTTTATATTGAAAGATGAGTTTCTTAATGACAGCTGCTTTCTGCTCAACTCAGTGACAAGACACCTTCCATTTGCATTACTCATCTTGGAGGCCAAACTAGGGCGCTGCGAAATGAAGGCATCATGGCCAGACCCCGGAAACTTCACACAAACATGGGCAGACCCTGGAAACTTCACGCAAACACTTGTTTTGGTCATCCTGGCATGACATACGAATTAAATTTTCGTGGATTTAACATTTTCTTCTTTCTTTCCCTATTCCTATTAATTTGTTCGTGTGCGCTCAGTGCCCTGATGGTCATGTGCGTACAGTTGATGGCACAGATGACATTGGGAAAGCACACAACATGCTGATGTAGCACCTGTTGCTAGGATATGCATGTTACCTAAAAGAAAAATGGAAGGGATGTTGGTTGTGCATTCTGGCTCTGCAAATCATCATTCCAGAGATGGCGAAGCTCAGTGATGTTAAACTCAGCACATTTAAAGCCTGCTAGTGCCTTCTCCTTTGACGATTCCTTAAAAACTCATAAAGGAGGACACATCTTGGTTAGCTGTGGATAGTCGTCAAATACCATTCCAGTTGATCAGAGATCAATCAACAGTGTTGCACAGTCTAATAAAAAATTTTCACTCAAAAATTCATACCCTATTTGATGTATGTGGCATTTATTGGTTTATTGTTTTACATGAGGAAACAGATTTTTGGTAGGGTTTTGGATGTGTAAGGAAAGGAGCGTAGAAGTTGACTTAAGTTAGTCAGAATCCACATTTCATAATGTAAAGGTAGACACGCTTTGATTTACATATTCATCACTTCAAGTGCACATGTTGCAGGGGGCCACTTATTGCCATGCATAACTTCAGGGTTGGAATTGGTCAGATGGGCGCATAAAATCAGACGAAAGTAAAGCTCTCAATTAGGCTCTAATTAAAGTTGGTTATTGCCAGAATTTAACCAATAGGACAGGAAGCTACCTTTTTGTCAACATTGGCTGAAACAACCCCAAATTCACCAGCCACGTTCACTATCTTATCAGCCAATGAGATTTTTAGAATAGAGTAGGACCTCCAAAGGATGTCTGGTTACCTGACAAAGTGTCTGGTAGTGTAGACAAACTGGTTAAAGGAGCATTTTGTGCCCCACAGCACAAAATGACCTTAATATATCTGTGGGGGGTTGATAGGGACTAATACCAATTACTTTACCAAGTGCTGATATTTCTGGCTTTCAAAACTCACTTTCCAGCCCCTACTCTGTTTTGGAACAAAAACTCCCCACCTTTTGCAGTTTCAAGACACTTCCAAACCCTTCCGCCACCTACTTGCATTTTCAGCTGTCCAACAAGCGGCCAGAATTGCGAGACATTTCACCTATGAAGGCTAAAGAGCCTCGGCCTCAAGGCAAAAAAGCAAATGACAAAGTACTATTCCAGTATTACCTCTTCACTAGACATTTCTGTTGGCTCTCTGCTCTAATTAGCTAGCTTACTCGTCTCCTTTGTGAAAATGTGACTTTATTGTTTACGTCAATTACAGGTAACCGTAGATCAAGAGGACAGAGAGGGGTGGGGGTGTGGGTGGGGGCTGTGCCAGAGACTTGTGTAGGAGGAGAGAAGTTCTATTGATGTTGCAATTCCTACTGGTTGCTGATACAAGTCGATAAAGGTCAGATTACTTAATACCCCTTTTACCCTGTTGACAATGACCACATACTCAAAATGACCTTTGCGTTATTAGTGGAAATCATGGCACATTTATGGCATATTAGACAGGAATATTTGTATATTCTCATATTGTTGCTAGAGTCTTCATACTGTGCCAGAGAACCATAGGCCTCTTCCCTGTAAGACTTTGTGGCAGAGCACAGATTCTCTGCATGTCACCGAGCAGAGAGCCGGTGTGCAGGGGGCTGCCCACCACCAGGGCTACTCAGCATTAAGAGCAACGGGGACCGCTTTGATGGCTGACTGAAACCCTTTGAAGCTAGACATCTTTTTCTTTTTTCCCCCCTTCATCCCACTGTTTTATTCATAGCTGCACCAAGCCAGGCATGACTCTGATCTTTGTGTCTCGAGTCAGCATAGGGAGGGATCGCATCTCCTCAAGAAAACAACCACAGCATTAGGATGTGAGCAATTATGTGTGAGCAAAGTGTGACAGAGCCAGACACAAATGATACTCTCTAGGCCTGTTTTCATTAGCTTCACAAGAGAATGCTACCATTTGCATTATTCAACATTTGCTGTTTTTTGTGTACTGTCAGAGATAAATGCAAAATGTGTGGATAGATAAATTTTTTATTTCACAGTTTCATGTAGCTCTTAATTTAGGCAATGAGGAATGGATTTGCTTAAAGGGATAATGTAACATTTTGACGTTTTGTAGGGGGAAAAAAACTTTTTTATAACATTTTAAACATAGGTAATGAATTCATAACACCTGAATGAATTGGTGAATATTTGATACTGATTCATACTTTTATACTTAGTTTTGATCGTTGCTTACATTGTTTGTGAAATCTCTGTCATTTGTGACCTTGAATGGCGTGACACTTTATTATACAAGAATTTGTCAGTTTCCATTTGCCATTGAACAATCAATCAACAATCAACAATTTTTCATGATAAATAGCTTTTTGTGTACCAAACTTATTATTATAGACTACTGAATTTATAAATAGATCTGTAAAAGGCATTTAAATAGTAAACCAGTAGACCAAATAGGAAAACACATTAGTAAATGGAATAATAAAAAGTACAATTTAATAATTAATCACTGAACTAGTCCATAATAAGGTTGGCACACTAGAAGCTCCACAGGTAAAGCTCTTATTCAGACATCATTTATATAAACCACTTACACTGGCTAACATTAGAAAAGCCATAGCCAAAGCCACTGGGCTGAGATTTGAAACAAACAAACAAAAAGACTGCCATGATATTTGGGTGTTCAGTTGACTTTGACAATAAATTCAGACAGTTTTGATAATTTTCTTGCACAATACTCCAGACAATGTTCTGCACTGTGTTGTTACACGTGTGAATGTCTCTACCTCTTCTACAGAGTGCTTACTGAACAATTGAGTGGCTTAGAAAATAGTGTGAATCTTTCACCTACTATATAAGATAAAAGACATTTAGCAATCTTTTGCATATTTTCGGACAGTTTGAAATTGCTACAGTATCACTTGTCTCAGGCCAAATGGGTTTACAGGTACTGACCAGAGATAAGAACATATCAAATCATGAAACATATACAAACATCAACTAACTCAAGTGGTCTAAATTAGTCCACTCCTGAGTCCCCACCAACAATTCAAAACACAAGTTAGCAAGCATATAGATCACAGTCTGCAGTTTACAACATCTTGGCTTAGCCCACCAGTGATCAAAATAAGTGACTGATAATAGCCTTCCTCCCACTGTGGGACAAAAGCCCGGGAGCTTTAGATCCTGGACCTCAAGCATTTAACTTGAGCACTAGCCTAATGGCAACATTTCTGCCCACGTTTTCACTTAGAAAATTGGTCCTAGGCATATTGCCATAGTTGCTAATATATGGCAGAAGTCCTCAGGTTTTTTTTCCACATTTGTCACATTCTGTATTGACACTTCAGTTAACCAAAGAACTGTTAGTGTTCCTCATTCAAACTGGAACTCTTACTAGATGCCCTAGAGTCCTAAAAAACCTGAGATGTTTGAAATTCTTAGGTCAAGGTGTTACGAGCAGCCCTCCAGATTGGTAGCTATGGTAGTTTCAAACCCCACAGATTTTCTCTTTTTAAAAAGCACAATGAGTAAGTCAAAGATTCAGACTTCTGTTTGGTTTCTCTTTTCCACCTCCCCATTTGATCCCTTTGAGGACCCTGCTGTGAAATCAATAGAAATAACATTCATAGTTTAGGTGGCATATCCCACTCCCCTTAAAGTGCCATGGTGAGAGCTAAGGCAAGCTCAAACAAAAGACGCACTCAGGAATGGTGTGTCCTTTCGTGATTTAATGGAAACATCTGTTTGATGTTGTTGCTTCTGGCCACCATTTCTTCTTTAGATGCAATTGGTCCTGGAGGCACTGCTTCCTCTATATCTGCATCCTGTGGATGCTGCGGCTGTCGCATTCAGTGACTTCGATGTTGTAGAAAAATAAAGAAAGTGGTTTATAATAAGCTGTAGCAGCAATTAGTGACTTGCCAAGGATGGGATTTGTTCGGCTCTATCTCTCACATCCTTTACCCCTGGGCTCAAAAGGTCTCTGATGTTTGATTACCCGCGATAGAAACCGCCCGGCTTATCCACCCCCAGTCCCCCCTGCTTAGTACCCCTGATGCTGGGGTGGAAGTGGTTTTCAGATTATATAGCTCTTGCTATAAAGCTACTGTCATCTTCTGCTTTGTAGTTCTGAGTGCTGTAAATAGAGGATGCGTATGATGGATTCTGCAGTGGCCTGTAAGGTACTGTCTGGAGCAGAGGCCCGTCCCACTGCAAGACTCACTGACATTGTGGAACCTGGCCAAGGCCCCCGACACATAGGCTGATTGTTGCCACCTTGTTTGTATTCATTTAGGAGTGTGAACTTGACTCTGTAGGTTTGAACAAGAAAGAGCCGAGTTCCACATACTGAATAAATAAATATAACAGATTACAAAACCACAAATAAGGCATAGGCCTGTATGAATTTTCTTGTTTACTAAGGAAATTGTTCAGTAATCACCAGTATGATGAGTTGAAGGAGTTGAAGAAGACGTTTAAATGATTTCATGATACATGTTGCTTTGCATTAAATAATAAATAAACTGATGAGGAAGAAACCACACTGTCAACATGTGCAACCCAGACAGCCATTGGGGGATGAGGTCTTGCTCTCTCAAATGTAATTGACTAGATTTATTTTCAAACTTTGACGTTGCCTGTAGCTGTATCCAAGTCTACACATCAAATTTCACTTGGAAAACATCTGCCTTCATTACAAGCCAACATGCATCTGAATCATTGCAATATTATTCTCACTGTATCATTGAATAGGGCAAAGCTGTACTGTAGCTGCCAGCAACTGCAGGTTTTGTCTGCAAATATAATACATCTAAGAATTCAGTGTTTAAAGGATGACAATGATTTGCTTGATCCACATTCAAAAACACATACTTCTAAGGCAGGAATGCAATGTACAACCTCCCCAACCCCCAAAAGCCAGGGTGGCCACAATACACAAAGAGGGCTCAGGTAGAATATCATGTGTAGCACATGTGTAACTGATACATTCAGCTCATTGTAATCAGAGGTGACAGAGGATTTTAGAAAAAGACCAAAATAAAGTAAATTGTCATGCTGTGTGGAATTTCCCTTGACGTCCACCAGGCCCAAAATAATATTTTCCATAAGATTCATTTTCCCAAGCACTCTCAGGAAAAATATGCTGGTACAGTATGTGTTGATTCTCAAGAAATCACTGTATTATTGAAAGTTCCCATCTGCCATACTGTTGAAAGGTCCAGGCTAATGAAAGGTCCAATCTGTTAATCTGTCTCGAGAATAAAAGAGGAAATTATTTCAGAGCACATCTGTTACCCGTCATGAAGTCAAAATCGCTCAGAAAACCACCATTTAGCCAATTGCCGAATATTTATTTGCAAAATGAAGGCCGAGAAATAAGGAGGAACGCTAACCTCCATCCCACAAATACCTTTTTAATGACATTCCATTAATTATGCCTGGAATTGTTTGCTGTTGCAAATTTTGGCACTTGTGTAAGAGGACACACCTTGGTATAGATCAAATTTGTTTGGCAAGGGTGATGAAATTGCACAAATTTGGAGCTTGGGGCAATGTGCTATATTGAATTTCTTAACCATTCCCTGCAGTAAATATAGCTGTTCCTCTCAGCTGTGCAAACAGATAATAAAACTGACTTGGAGACCAGTAGAGATTAATCATTATTGAGATTGTAGGTCAACGACAGTTAGGTGAGCTCAAATTAGAAGGTGAAAGGATGGGAGTATATTGGGTGGTAAACACATGAACTGCAGTTCTTTGGACGGGAGGGAGAGTGTTCAAGACAGTCTCATAAAATGTTGTGAAACGAGTACAAACTCAAACTCAGATTACGTATTGTGGACACAAATTATGGGAACATTGTGTTCCTTCACCACAAAAGGATTATGTGACAGATACCACAAATTGGATGCCATTGCCACCTGTTCGGCACATGAAAAGGTTAGCTAACAATTACGTTTAGGCAAGTAAAAAAAATGTGTCTAGGTACAGACAACAAAAACTTTGGTTAAGGTTAGGCAACTAAAACAATTTGGTTAAAGTTAGGGTAAGGTTTTGCTCATGGTTAAATGATATAAACTTAAGCGAAAAATGAAAACTTCACTCACAGTAGAGATCTTCTTAATTTAACCCAGGTTGTTGAAGTTGAAGGCAAATGTATCTGCCCACCCACCGCGCTATTTCAATGTCAAACTACAGCCTGTTTCTAGTCGTGTCTCCGCCTCGTAATCCTTTCGTTGTGGGAAAATTTATTTATCTCACTTTTCGTGCACGGTGTTCGTTACAACACAATCTGCAAACTTGTGATAGATTTTGTAGTTGTGAGCTATAATCCCTATTTCCTTTTGTGAATCATTGAAAAGATTTCTAGCCATTTTGGCAGTGTCCTAACGCAGTTCATAGTTCAAGGACAAGGGATTTTTGTTTCCTTAGTGTTGACTGGAAGGCAACTCTGCAGAGGTTTTATTCAAACCTTTGCTTATTTTTATGGGGCTAAATCTACGCAATGAAATCATCTAAGCCAAAAGACATTAGAAAGATGCTTTTCAAAACAGCTGCCCTGGGGCTGCAGAGAGTAGGTATTGCTGTAGAGCTGCTTAACTAAAGAAATTGTTTGAAACGTCATTTTAGGAGGCACAAGGTCCAGCGAACAGGCCCCTGGATCGGGCTATGGTTGAGCACGTTTCACTCTAATGCTCTGTTTATACATATGTAAACACACTTGGTGGATAGTTGCTCAGCAGTGACAGCTGTTCACCCCCAGCAGAGCTAGGTAAAACGTTACATAAACAGTTTATAACACATTGAACAACAGGTTCATAACGGCTAGAGGACACATTGATGAATGCAGAGTCAATCTTTGTCTGTTTTTATAAGGTGTTTATGTCATGGTTATGTCATTTGTGACTTAGTGGAACAGTGAATCCATTTATTGAAACTCCTCTCCTGTACTTTATCCATTGGCTGGCTCCCAAGACTACTCCTAATTTACTCAGCAAAACCCAGATTGAGGCTTTTGGTGCATGCTTTCATGTTTTCTCCTTCCATAGTTTTCTTGGACAGTGGTCTTTACAAAATAATAAAGGCATGAATGGCTTAAAGCCCTCATCCATGATTGCGTTATGGCACTCCATGTTGAAACACTGGCTTTATTATCTAATGTATTTGATTGAAGAAATTTTTTCACTCTTAAATAAATTGACTGAGCCATTCAAATAAAGACTGGCAGTATGTGACAGTTATGCGTGTGTTTTACATCTGTAAAGGGTTGTTTACAATATTGAAGTAAAAGCCGGGTTTAGTGCGTGACGTGCTCTGTGCTGCACGTCAGGAGTGGAACCTCCCACAGTGACTTTAACCAAGTCTTAAAGCCCAAGTCTTAAAGCCCTGGGAAACTGGACTTGAATAGCCTTTATTTTCCCCTGATGTCACAGTTGAGTATCTTTTTAGAAATTCACCAAGGTTTCAAAGACCAGAGAGGCCATTTACTGGATATAGACACTGTTTCTGGATGGGTAGTTGAAGCGTCCTAAGCTGTAATTGCGGCCGGGGAGGGCGTGGATTTGCAGTTTTATCCCGGATCCCTTATTTGGGCATATGACACTAGGATACATCACATGTCAACAATTTCTCATGGATAAATAGCGGGGAAAAAACTTTTAATAGTGATTTGATGTTGTTGAAACAATGGGCCCGCTCTATTAGGGCATGCCGGTGTGCATGGTTTCCACTCCATTTAAAAACGGCACATGCCAGGGGACATCTCGGTTGTGCTTCTCTGAATGCTTGGCAAGAAATTGCTGTTTTTTGTCAGGTCTCCCTTGTAAAAGAGATTCTGAATCTCACTGGGACTTTTACCTGGTTAAATAAAGGTTTAATAATAATAATGGCAAGAACATGTAGCAACCAAACAAAAACACGTGATGCAAGCATGACGAGCAACAGAGATGGGTAAAACGGTGAATTGATCACATTTTGTTCAGGCTGGCAATTATGGAAATATGTTTGTTCCACATGTTGACATTTCTGAGTCAACTAGGACAGCTACAACCACGGCTTTTGCTCCGCCGTCCATTGTCGTTTGTTTACTCAGCTGTCCAGTGTGCCACCGGCTGATAGATTACACTCCATTTAAGCTGTTTTCTCTGGCCTTGCCGCTACGAAATGAGCGGCGCACCGGCACACCCTAATGGAGCGGACCCAAAGGCTTATGGAGGAGCAGGTAGAATAGGGCATATACACATGTACGAACCTGATGAACCAGAGGATGACGAGTCTGAAGATGTACACCCCACCACCGCAAAATCCACGCTCCGCACAACATGTGAGTGAATGATGAGTATGTCAAGTTTGTCATGAAAGGGTCTGGGTTTTGTCACTATATTTACTATTGGATATTTAGCCATATAGTTGCTAATTTGTTTGGGTAGGTTAGTTATAACGTTAGCTAGTAATGCATTGGCTAATATTGCAATCCAATAATGTTGCACCTTAGTTATGTTCGTACATCCATACTGGTTAATTGCAGCTAGCAAGAACAGTCACAGTAGCTGGAAAATTGTCCGTCTAGTCAGCAGTTGACGGACAGCACCGAAAAGAAAGGGGCGGTTACTGTATGAAGAGATTTTGATTTGCCTTTCGGGCCTTATTACATGTGCTCGTGCCGGAGTAATCCCGCCCACTGAAAACCTGAGATGGGGGTTCTGTGGAAAAATCGTCCAATTACATGACAAGCGATACTGCTTCTTTTTCAAACCTTGGCAGTCTTTATTAAATTCCAAAAGGTGACGAAACAACACAACTGAAGAGAAATGACAGATATCAGTTTCCTGTGGCTTTAAATAACAAATGTGGAATTCAACAGCTATTTTCTGTTTGGCTGCCAGGAGGCGTAGCGATGGCTCTCAGCTCTCATCACGTCACCATCTGCTGGTAAAATGTTTTTCACTCGCTCAGCCACCTTCGAATCACGACGAGGCAGAGAGACACTGCTGAGTTTGACATGTCGGGTCTGTCAGCTTACTGGTGTGTTCCCCAAAACCAAAACATTTTGTAGAGACAGAAGTTTTCATTGTTTGACCAAAGACCCCCTCATCCATTGTAAATGGATTCACAACATAAGAAGAGCATGTAATTAGCATGTACTGTTATCAACACTAGAAAAGCCAGTCAATTTCAATCCAGATTTTTTTAAGTGGAGGGTTTTAAAGTGTCTTAGAGCCAGCTACGATGCATTGATCAGAAATGCAAATTCCATAGATATCCATATCATCTACATTAATGTCGAATAGGGAAAATAGGGAAGTCGTTTTTCATCTACTGTATTTTATGCAAAATCCCCTCAGCAGTGTATTGTGGTTCATACAAGAATGGCTCAAGTGTGGATTCCGATAAAATGTGGTTGATAATGTTGTCATCCTTTACATTTTCGACAGTGGCATTCCTCCCTGCAGCCATAGTTACTTCTGCTTTTGGCTTTTAAGCGGAGTTCACCAGCTAACTGGGTAATTTGCTAGCATTTTGCTACACTCCCATAACAAAACAGCCCCACCCCTGAGACGAAGGAGGCGTGGAGCCAACAGAGAGCCATCTCCTAAGAGTTGTAGTTTTCAAAATCATTGCACAAGGATTCATGACGCAATTTTGACGTAGTAAATCCTGAAATCCAGAGTTAAGAATACAAAAATATCCAAGCAGAGTTGGTATTTCCAATCAGAGGCACCGACACTCCTGTGTTCGCCTGCTAAATTAGATCAATGTTATTTTGCGGTGTTGCCGTCCTTTAACTGAAAGCAATATTCAGCACAACAGCATACGTACAGAGCAAAAGTCATTTCATTTTATTAGGACAGATGCTAATGTCCTTTTCTCAACAAGCCAGCTGATGACTATTCGCATCCCTTCCTCTCTGTTTTTCCACACATTTCAGGGCCCACCTGCCTGGACCACAAGCCAAACAAGAGACACTTCAAAAACATGGCTGAATCACAGCTAGCTTAATACCTAGTCATTAGCCCCTAATAACCACCATCTAATAGCCAAATTCTTGTTATCCCTCCTAAATGAGGCTTGATAAGAAATGTGTCGATGGAGGGGAAACTCAAACATGCAGCACTCCATATTTTTCGCTGAGGTATTATTCACTCTCCAAGCGTGACTGTGTGTGTTTCTTTAGCTACTGGATGGGGTAACCCCAGTCACTTGCCTCCTCAACACCTGTGTTTACTTTGGGGCCTCTGCCCCCACGATCCAGCAGCAGTCCTTCACTCACTCAGAAGATGGAGTGAGCTCCCAGCCTCCAAATATGTGCTGTCCCTGCACTTTTACCACTGTGTGATTCCTCTAAGACTTTCATTATGGGGCATGGGCCAAAAGACTAGTATAAATTACATTCCTTTTTCAAATTCTACTAAATTTGAACATTCAGATCCTGTTCTCTATTACTGTAATTTTAAGCAAGGCAAGGAGCAGCATTTGGTCGGTTTTCAGTGCTTGTTGCTGCTGCCGGCTTTTTACAGGGCTCCGTGGGTGGAAAGTGGATTTGAGGAGCCATTAATGTAGAGTATTAGTGAACTTGTCCTCTCCTTGACTAGGTGCAGCAGAGAGAATTGGGATCAGTGATTTTGAATGTTAGGCGGTAGCTTAAAGATGAAAGAGTCAGATTTGTGACCAGAAGGTTGCTGGTTCAAATCATCAGCCTGGCTGGGATCACTCCCTTCTCTCTCAGCAACTATCTGCAGTGCAGAGCTGATGAGATGCTCTTGAGCAAGGCACTTAACCGCCAATTACTCCAGAGCTGCTCCGTGGCCAACAGTGGAAGACTGTGGTTGTACTGGGCAGCTCCCAGGTGTGAATGTGTCTTACTGTATGAATGTAAAGTTGAGTGGTGCACAAAAAGGGCATGCATGCTCAGCAAACATCCTTCCTTGGATAAATAATGGTTAAAAAGGACTGTAGGGGTGGCAGAGTAGCCTAGTGTTAGAGAGACACTCCTGTAACCAGAGGGTCACTGCGTCCTTTAACCCCAGCAATAGCCATCTGTCCTGTCAGAGTGTCCTTGAGCGAGACACTGAACCCCTACCTGCACACTCATTGTAATTGCTCTGGATAGAACATCAACTAAATGACTCAAATGTAAATGAATGTTTGGCAAAATTCTATTCTCTCCCCTTGCATTCATGAGCTCAGCTGTAGCCCTCACCTTGGTTTGCATTGTGGTGCTACAGGAGGTCACATGGAGTTTATTATAGAGGATACTAGGGTGTGAAAATAACTTCTTCATCCATCAACCACAGACATTTTCACTGTTTTACCAGACAATTTTAATGGTTGGTTACCTGCCAAAGTGGCTGTTAGAGTAGACAGCCTTGCCAGCCTGAGCCAAAAGTTACCAAGAGTGTCTAGTGCTAATTTCCCACACAGGAGGGGCCAATTACAGCTCATTATTTAGCCCCTGATATTTTGAGAATTGAGGAGGTATTATCACAGTCTGGAGGATTACAGTGGGCTACTGAAATAATATAGAACATTAAGTACTCTGGTGCCAAAATAAGTGTTTGTATATCTATCATGCTCAAACCTGTCAAGGTGCATTTTCTGACTGCCTATATGGTTGAATATAAACGTTATACAGTAGAAATTGTCGCTACAGATTTTCAGTGTTTGATATTGTCAGTAGAGACTGTACAGTTGAAAGAGTTCTGATTACTGTTCAACAGCTTAGGTCATCTTCCTTTTTCTTTGTATTTGTGTCTAGTATTAGCACAGTAATTTTCAGGTTTATGTAACATGGTTTTCACGAATTTATCTTTTAAAAGGAGAGTGGGCTGTATGTTTTCTTTATCCACCTTATATACGAGATGTGAACGTTCTCTTTTGTAGAACATTTCCAGTTCACTGTCATTGCTTACTGTCCCCCCCCCC
>OMLI01020493.1:17704-31574 GCA_900302605.1 Rondeletia loricata
CCCCCACACACACACACACACATTTTATTAAAACCATAACCACACAACTAGCCACAAGCTAGTTGACCTTTTGGAAGACCTCTTTACTATGTGAAATGCAGCAAGATGAATTAGAATATGTGCTTCCCAGTTCAATGACATGTATTTGGCACTTGCATCAAATTCAAAACATCAAAACACTCACTTTTTTAAATGTTTGAAATAATTCCAAACCTTCCACCAGATGTTAGTTAGGTCATGGAAAATCAATTTGATATTGTTATTTATCAGTGTCATTTCTTCTGTATGATAACATAAATAAGAGACGATTCATTTCCCCAGTATTCTTCAACAAACTATCAGAGCTCCAATCCAACCATTGTATTTATACATGACACAATCAGCTTCTACTGTCAAACATATGTACCTTAGGCCAGTTTGGCGCCTTGTCTTTACCAATCATCAGACAGGCTATTTTCAAAAGAACATAGCCTGTCCTGCCCATGTGCAGGGTTCCTACACAGGTCTGGGAAGTCTGGAAATGTATGGAAAAATAATTTGGTAATTTCCAGGTCTTGATAAGTTTGGAAATTGCACAAAAATGTTTGAATAAATATGGAAAAATATTGTTGCACTGTCCCGATATACATGTGACAACACATTTTCTGTGATTTTAGACCCCTGTTATCTCACATATTTGTTGCTGTGAAGAATAATCTTCATCTATGGAGTGACATGGCTTAGTTAGTAGGGCAAGACGACTATGTAAATCATATTAAACACCGAAATGTGGAATTTTGGAATTGAAACTATATAAGAAGTGGTGATTTAAACTTCATCTTACATTGCACTGAAATAATTAAAATTCAGCTAATGAATGAAATAAACATTAATCTTAAAATTGTAATGACAAGATAAGGAAATAAAATATAATAACCCTGATGAACTTAATGGTGAAACTGAAAGTGTGGTGTGGTGTCATGTTATATTTGATTTGAATCATAACTTACACCTCAGTGTTCAAATCCCAGGGGAGCGGCCAGGAAAATCTGGGTGGGCAAAATGCATAACAGACACTCTGTCGTCCCTCAACAACTACCGCTGAAGTGCCCTTGAGCAAGGCACTTAAACCCCCATTGCTCTCAGTGGAGCTGCTCAGTGTATGAATGTGAAGCGTTGCTGACGCTATGTCGACTTTCCCTGGATGAATAATGGTTGAGACAAATAACTGCAATTGTAAAAGCTGTACATGGCACATTTTCTATGAGGAACTAATCCAATATACAGCTGAATCTTGGTAATCCAAATCACTCGAGAATGGAGGTAGTTCACAGTAGCAAACTGAAATACACTGAAGGTTATACAAAAAAACTCATATTTGGGGTTGATGTGTTAACATGAAAATTCCAATAATGTCACACACGGACAATATGTAGAATCAAATTTTGTTTATGCACATAATCCATCTGTTAAGATACCTGAGGTTCAGAGAAACTGAGGTTCCACTGTTTTTTTACTAAATTTTTTTGACATGACCTTTCTACTTTCTCCTACTTTCATTCTTCTATTTATTCTTCTACTTCTTTGTCGTTTTCCCTGAACTGAAAACTGTCTAAACCACAACTGAAAGGTTTCCAGTGACCTGTTTACTGCCTTAAAGATGTTAACTTGGTGCGGACCCGATGAATGTTTTGCACAGTAAATTCTGGACGAGTGCCAATGTTCTGTTGCTCGTACAGCAGTGTTAACTGTATGAAACATTAGTGGCAATGTTTTGTCAGGTGTGGAGATATTAGTGTGTGCGCCAAAACCATGTTTCCATGGAAACCGGCCAACCTAAGCGTAAGAAGCTGTCATAATATGATACAAAATCATTTAATACTGATATCATTAATATTACACAGCATACTGGCTCTGCAAGTGTGATTAATTACCAAAAGCTTCAATGACAATCTGACAGGCTTCATGATCCTTTGCAGTTTTCTTTTAGAATAACAAAATGTACTTATCAAGGATAATTTCTGTAAAGAAACAGTATTTGGAGTATTTGGGAGTGTCCTGGTAGCTCGGCAGCCTTGGCTAAGCGCTGTGTGCTGACAGTGTTGTAGGCTCGAGTCCGGCTCATGCCTTTCATTGCATGTCATACTCTCCCTCCCTTCCACCTCGCCTGTTACTCTTCATTATGCTGCCTAGTGAAGCAGAAATGCCATAAAATTAGTGTGGTTTTTAAAAAAACATGATTTGACATTTTTTTGGGGGGCAAAATACCAAACTAGTGTTTTGATTTAGCAATGCTCTAGCATGGGGTTTTATTGTTGTTATTTTCCATTACAGGCAAATTTTGAAATAAGAATTTGTTTCAGGTCGGTTTGTTATGCTATTATTCTTTTTGATGTTTTTTCTCTAATGCTTTTTGATAAAATTGTTTATTTGGATAAACAGTGTGTTACTTTCCTTACTTGCGAGAAAGCAGTTGAAACAGCAACTAATAGAAACTCACATTGTCCACTTAATTGTTACTAATTAGAGCAGAGATAGGAAAAAGTAGCTTGCATCTACAGTACGTTAAAAGGTAAAGAACGTCCATAAAGAACCTTTAAGGCTTCATGTGCCTTTTTTGGGGTTAAAAGAAACATTTCGAACCGTTTCAATGTTGTCTTTTCCAGGACACTGGCAAGTGCAGGAAAAGAACTCAAAGATAACTTCCTGAAAGCCCTGGCAGAGCGAGAGGAGGCCAACCGCAGTGGGAAAATGACTGTGAGTACATTATTACAGCACTCCAATTGCTACGTAATGGGATTCCCCTCAAATATTTCTGCTATTCCATTAGGACGGGAACAAAATCCATACTGTGTCAAGTTGAGTGGAAATGCCCCCCCCCTCCCAAATACCAAGAGAGCCAGCTGCCTACCCCACTCCTATCCACAACCCAGTTACCCAACTCCAGCTACCTTGTCCTAGGTGCCCTTTTCAGATTGAACCACCGAGATAGTTTCTAAAGGGGCATTACTGCTTTACTAACTCTGATCATCTGAGGAGCTATAAGCCAAAAGGGGCATAACCAATCTGAAGGGCATTTATATCACAGTATTCCCAATATATACAGGCTATTTAACCCTGCACATACGCCTACCCCTCATTTTCACACCATTAACTGTATGATTACTTTTGGTCTGAATATTGGCAATATTTGGCCAGCAGTGGAAAGTGGACATTTTAATGACTGTACACCAAGGTTAGCTATTTTGTATAACCTGAATGACATAATCCAAAAATATTAATACTGATTGAGTGCTTGCTTATCTTGTATAAAACATATTTTTTTCTTAGTTTCTGGAAAATGTAAATGGGAGCTGTCTTGCTCAACAAAGAAATTAATTTGCAAGGGTTCTATTATTATTTCAGAGTTGTTTAATTTAATTTTACATTTCATTTTATACCTGTAATATTTAGATTGGATACATGTTAATCTCGGCAATAGGTCAGAATTGCGAGTATATTGTATTCTTCCCGGGGGAGCATCATGCCCCCCGGCCCCCTGTGGCATGTCTGGGGAACTACCATTTTAAAGATGATCTTTATTAGACAGTTCACAGTGTAGAGAGACAAGAAGGATGGGAAGGACAGTGACAAAGGTTCCAGGTTGGATTAAACCCAGAGTCTGTGCACACCACTGCAGACATAGCGCAAGGTTATGCAAACAAGGCAATAATGAATAGAATGGACTAAACGGTAACAGTAGTGGGGTTGCTGTCAGTTCCATGGACTGTGCAAAGAGCCCTAAATGATAATGTGATGGAATAAACAGTAACAGTAACATATCTTTTAAAACCAGCACAATCTTGCTTCTTACTCTTCTGAATGGATTCACCTACAGTATCTGTAAATTCATTCAGGTTCACTATCATTTGTCCCTGCTCTTTTCAGTCTGGAGGGAGATGTGCTTCATTATACTCCATTTAATCCCTGGCACTTTGTATTCCTTTCAGTCAGTAAATGTTAGCAGTTTCCTTGGGGTCCTCTAATAGCATATATTCATCCACGTCTGCTTGCTATTGTATACATAAGAGGAGATTTATTTATGTGTCTCTACCCCTGGGTTTACTTATCACCTCCACATCCCATACACTTTGTCACAAAGTTTATTTACTCCCATCAATCCACCTGTGTTCAGGCATTAATGCTTGATACTAATCCATTAAACCAAAACCCCCCTCCCAAAAACAACAGAGTAAGTATTACAAAAATAGACATTGTCAAACACCTTGGGCCCCATAGGTTGTCACAGAAGCTTTTCATTGAAGGAACATTCATATATTCCAACTAGGAATGGATATGAAAACAGAGATATCTAAAGGTGTTAATCAGTAGACTGAAAACATTCTATAGTCTCTATATTCACAAGTGGAAGCTGTTACTTAATTTTAAAATTCCTTAATGTACAGAACCTGTATTCATAAATTAAGAAAAGGAGTGCTGATCTGAGGAATGCTTGGCCCTGATTGGCCCTGCCAATAATTGTGATGCCTTTCCACTTTGAAGCTTTTATAAATTTTTTGTACGTACAAAATGGCTAGAAAAATGTTTGATCAAAATGTGTCTCAAATGGTGACATTAACTCTGGAGAGCTCACACACCTCTGCAACAGCAAAGGAATTTGCTAGCTAAGATTAAAAAAACAAAACAAACCAAGACAGTGGCTTTAAGCTGACAGTGGTCCCAAATGAAACTCTGTTTAGTTTTTACTCCATTAGTTAAATGGTAAAAAAAGAGAGAATGAGGAAAAAAGACCAAGAAGACAAACAATGACCTGGATGATATTTTCCACATTTTAGGCGTTTACAGTAGCTGATGCTCTTATCCAGAGCGACTTACAATGAGTGAGCAGGTTGGGATTCAGTGTCATACAATGACACTTTGACAGGACACATGTACCCCCTTTACACCTGGCATTAAAATGTGTCTTGAGTGATCGGATAGCAATCAGATCGCACTTATCCATATAAAATCCAGGTGTAAATGCACCCAAGACGAATTGGGGATGGATTAAAATCCGATTGCTTAAACCACCTCGGGAGGTGGTTTGAGATGCATTGTTGGCCACGTGTAAGTTGGCCACGTGTAAATGGAAACAAACACCGTCAGGCTACAGGTGAAAACCTCTACCATTGGTTGGATATGGATGAGACTCACGGCAGAGTGCAAATGAAACCGGTTGTTTACTGTCATTGTGGACAGAATTTGCATATTGCGGGGGGAAACGCGGGGGGAGGGCAATCGGATTTCTATCCGGCTGCCGAAGACGCATTTTTAATAACAAATGTAAATGTAATGTAGATAAATCGCATCTGGATACAATCACATGAAATGCCAGGTGTAAATGGGGTTATGGCTGTTGAGGGACACATCGACTGTTGTGGGAATTGAACCTGTGACCTTTTGGTTATGGGACAGTCTCTCTAACCATAAGACCACCCTGCCACCCAGGGACATCAACTCCATGTTATCTCAATTACAGATTCTGACTTGAAAGTGGAACTCCTCAAGATCCTGTTTTTTGGCGACATCTTTGGTGCTAAGCGGTCATTGCCGTGGTGTTTCTGCACTGCGTCTCCCAGAGATCACTTGACAATCAAACAGTATGACCAGTACAGTGACGTGTTTTTCCTTGGATTTTCTGTTGATGAAGTTTGAGTTTCCGTAGGTACCGCTCCCTGTTCAGCCATGGTGGCCATCACTGGTCACGCTAACCATCCAGTTCCTCTTCTATTTATTCCAGACAACGCTGTTGCTGCTGCACTTCTTGTGGATTCTTGTGGATTTTTCCGACACGGGTGTTTAGAACAGCACATGGGTATAGGTTGAATCACTAGTGTTATATCAATCGGCGATAGAGAGTAGCAAAACTGACATTTATTTATCTGAAAATACTGTGAATTTGTACTTTACACATTGTTTGGGTTTCCTCTGTATTGCTCTGTTATTGCTTGCTGCCACATCAGCCTGGTGGCTTCAGTCAAGCCTAGCTGTTTAAGTGGGCCAGAGGGGCCAGAGGGAGATGTGCTTGCCCAACAGGCAAAGCCTGCACGCTAAATGAAACTTGGACGAAGAGGCACCAGGGAGAGGATTTAACCTCTATTGTCACGCCGACTATTTATTATGACTACAAGCATTACTCTTCACACCATTCTCCGGCCCCATTCGACACAGCTAGAATATGAGAACATTTGACGAATGGAATGTGAAAATTGTGTATGGCATTGTTCTGCAAGGAGTGTTGGTGCTAATAGGCTTCGAATGATTCATCCAAAACGGTGGGGGTAGAATGCAGAGAAAAGGGGTTTTGTTTGACCTCCCCTTACCTGCCCCTGTGGGATTTGCAATTATGAGATCACATGAAGTGCACGGAGGGGAGTAGAGGTAGTAACACCAGAAACAGATTTTTCCCACTGGATGTTGACTGTGTAAACAATCCCGTGCAGAAGCCCCCTCTCTGGGTTTTCAGCCCTTCATAACTTAAGCCAGTAGGGAGACACATGGCTACAGCTTGTTCCTTTCAAAGAAACCTCTGTAAGTGAAAAATCAAGTCGTGCCTAATACCTCTTCCTGTATACAGAAAGGAGAGCAGGAAAAAAGTGAACGTGTTGTGTATCACCAACAACATTATGCTGACATGATCTTTTCCCCCCTTTTTATTTTTCCTCACTAAAGTGCTTCCTCCGCTGAAAAATTGCGCTGGGAAAATGTTTATTTTCCTCCGAGCCCCTCTCTGTTTAAAATTGAACCCACATTTGAGCACTTAATGCCTCTTCTCTTTGAAACCGTTTGAGTAACAGGTAATATTAATACAGTTTGACGAGGCTTGACCTCTCTGGTATGTTTACATTACTCAAATGTATTCCAGACAACATTTGCCCATGTGTGGGCATATACAAGATTTGTTGTATGTAGTTTCATACACACCATACATTGTGGATAATCATTAATACTTAAATTTTATGATTATGGTATGAATGTAATTTTAGTTTATCTGATAACCAATGAGCCTTCTGATGTGTAGTTGTCAGATAATATTAGTTCACGCCCTATTTTCTACTTTGCTTGATTCTAATGTTTGTCCCCATTTAGGGCTCTATTTGGTGGATGGCAGGCCTTTGCGGCGGTGAAGATTTTGTCGGGCGCGCACACGGTTTTTTCTCGCCTGCGTCCGTTTGGTATTTTGGTGACTTGCCATGAACTTGACTATACTAAGTGGGAGGAGAGGCACAGTAGGGGGCGTGTAAGTAACGATCAGGCAGCATAGTGCAATTTTGGTGTCAAAGATTACTGGGATTTGCGCTTGCGTCCCCAAGTGAGCTTGTGCCACCACCTACATCTGCGCCTTGATTCACGAAAATTGGGCCCCAAGTCTTGTTTTTTCTGCATCTGGGAAGTAGTAAGAATTCTTACATGGATTCGGATAGGGCAAATTTTTGTTAGTGTACTGTATCTGAGGTTTTGGTAGAACTAAGTCCTTGTTGTCTATCTCAACAAAACATGGTTCAGAGTTTTTCCCCAGGTCCTCTGTTGGGCCTAAAATCCTCTTTATGAAAGTGTCCAGTTACCCACGTTAATCTTCGATAAGGTTCAATAATAAGACCACCCAGCGGCGTAAGGTATCCTGCTCACCATTCAGCTTGAGCTGTCCTGATGGGCTACTGAAACACACGAGTCTGAGAGGGCACAACACTCCTCAAACCTCAGGATCAGTCCCACTGACACATTCCAGGTCCTCATGTCCCCTTGGTCAGTTACCAGGCTTTTCCCGAACTCTGATGGAAGGCAGTCCTTGTTCTTCACATGCTATTCACTTTTGTTAGTCATTCATTCCATTCTGTGGGGTATCTTTAAGCAGACCCACCACACTGTCTTCAGAGGGTCTACATATTAAGTCAAATTTTTTAATTGCATGACATTTCTGAGACACTTCTATGCTAGCTGGGTGGATTTGAGATCAAAGTCTGTAGGTCAGGGTTTTGTTTCTTTCTGCAGTAAACGTTCCAAGAATCAAAATCTTAAGCAAACTCAAATTGCCTTATTACTTTATCTTTGTTGTAAACTCAACCAGTGTTTATTGACACTGTCTCAAGTATCACTTAGCTAATTCATCATGAGGGATTCAACATTGTTTTGAACGATTGTAAGGACACAGAACATCATCCATTTTAGGTGTACAAAAGAAGAGGAAAAGAAAATACTTAAAGTTGAGTTATTGGCGTTCATATGAATGCATGATATATTCCATGTCATCTTCTGTCTCATTCGTCAGAGGGCTCACTCTTTTATCCTCCTTTCATGTCATGCTCAGCCTTTCAAGTCAGGTTGAAATTACACCTGTCAGTTAATACACTTTCGGGTTATTCTGTCTCTTCTGTCCTGCCCCGAGTGGCATTACAAAAGATTGATAGCAGACATGACTCTTAATGAACAGCTCATCTTCCCTTTGTGTGCAGTCCCTGCCCCCCTCCTGTTTCCCTCCCTCTAGGATGGAGGCAAACAAAAACGTTCATGCCCAAGGAAGTAAAGCGAGTCCAGAGGCCGCCTGCCTCCCATTTTGATTGCAAAACAATAACTTTGCTGCAGTTAACTGTTTTTTCCTCTCTGTTTCTAAATGTTCACATAAGCAGCCAGCATTTGGGCTGTTGAACGACTCCCGAGCCTTGCACTATCTTTCTGATCAGCTGAACTCCTAAAGCCTTTGGTGCCTAGCCTTCATTGTGCTTTTTCTTCCCCAGCCCTGTTGCGAAAGCCGCTTCACTGCCAAAAGTCACACACAAACAAAAGGTGCACCTGGGCAGCTTTGGCTTTATTTGCACTGGGTAAGAAGTTAAGTTTTTTATCAAATCCAGGTCACACCTGCACAGGATGCCTGAGGGTGTCCCATTGTTGGAGGTTCACATCTGAAATTGAAGGTGTCCTGCCACCACCCACCCTGCTCCCTATTGTTTTCCAATTGTTTGTTGAAAGGCTCTGATAATATCAGTGTGAAGTTGCACCATCAAACTAATGCTAACTAAAAATGCCAAAGTTAAATTTAGCTATGCATTATCAGAAACTAAGCCTAAATTATTGACACTTGCCAGGGTTTTTCAGCCAAATTTGATACACACAGAAAGATGCCGTTTACACTAATGGGGATCAGAATAAAGAATAAAGAATGCAAATTGAAAATGTTAATTCTGCTTCTGTGTTTTTTTATTTAAAGGCCCTATATGTAAATTTCCGGCCAAAATTAACATTCATTACGCGTTTTTTATTGCCAATGAGTGAATTCTCCGTAACTAATGAGAACTAATGACACCAGCCTTGTCTCTCTCTGTTCAGCCGTTCAGTCTCTGTATGAGCAGGACTGTGGAGGACTCGGGACGAGTTTTCACGGCAAATCTACCGGATGTGACGTTATGCGCGTTCCCGAGCCTGCCTCTCTCACACACACACACACACACACACACACACACACACACACACACACGGGGCACGCACGAGCCAGGAGCGTGTGTAAGAGACTGACTGCAGTTCCCCCAATGGCCAACGGTGTCAGTAAGAGTAACAATTTACATATAGGGCCTTTAAATGGGTGCTAATTAAAACACTGTCAAAATATAATTTTGTTTGAGTGATTCGATTTGAAGTTATTACAGGTTTTCTTTTTTAATTATTGTTAATACATCACAACTGGACTTGGTCTTGATAGGCAACCCTCCCTGAACAACTGCTATGAGAACTTGTTCTTTAAATTAAGTGAAGAAGGACCCTATTAGCCAAGCCACATTTATTTGACAAACATCATGAGGCATATTAGTCTTCTTCATTAATAATATTGGACATTTAAAAATAAATGTGATTACAGAGAGAAGATTGACATAGTTTCATGTACTGCTGTACTGTGTTGCTGAATCAATTTTCTTTGGTTACAAATTATTTTCCAATTACCAGTGGACATATAATGTACCCTGAAAGTCAATATTCACTGCCATCAAGGCGCAAATAAAAAATGTTTGCTTATTTAATCTGTAAAGCCATCACTCAATCAGCAACAAGAGGGAAATTAATCATTAAAACAATGCACCTGGCAAACTGCTGTGAGTGAATGAGTATGTTCGCTCTTGGCTCATTCTTAAGCAGCAAAGCTGTGACAGAATTTGTGACATAATAAGGAACCATCTCAGAGGAAGCACATTACACCTGTCAAATGTCCTGAACGAGAATACATGCTCTCTCCCTCTCTTTAGGTTCATTCATTTTGGTGACCTTTTTAAAGAGATGCAGGAGGGTAATATTATACAGCAGGTTTGACAGAGAAAAGCAATTAATCTGTTAAACTGTTGTTTTTAAAACTAGAAGGCTTCGCTTTGTCTACGCTGCAGGAAAGCCCTTGTAAAATGTGCCATCATTTGGATGTCCTATCCTATACTAAAATCTGTTTGACTGGTGAAATAGTTCAGGTTACTGGTGAATTTTGGGATGTACCAGCCACTGTTGTGGGTGGACTAAAACGTTTGTTCCCTGCCCTGTGCAAGTGTTTTATTTCAAGATTTGACCTCAAATATGTTACAGAAAATGTAAAAGTTAGGCACTATTATTTCAACATTTCCATCTGATTCAGATTTCTTTGTTCAAGTTTTGATTTGTGACTTGCATTTTTTCGGCCAGTAGATTACCTGGCTAAGCAAGGATATTTGATCACTTAAGTAGATTACAGAGGTACAGTGGTTGACCAACATAGACTTGTAAGCTTAATTATTTAGTGATTAGCTTGCTGATGTAGGCCATCTAATATTCTGGAACTGTTAACAACATGGTGCCTTACATTTTTCATCATCAAGAGACAGGTCTCCTAACTCATCTATAGCTAATACTCAACTTTACATACTGTCTCCTGTGAAATATTGTGTTGATTACTAATGTAGGTTCTTTTAAATCAGACTTTGAGGAGAGCTCACTGCAAGAAGTGACATTCATCCTCCGGTGTAAGTAAGACCTTAGTCTACATTTGGTTTTTAATTTGACTATTTGGAAATTGTTGTCAGCCTCTCACCCTTTCAGTTGTGGTATTTAGATGGTTGGCCTATGCTGCGTGTCCCATGCCCTGGGGGGACACCCTGTATAAAGGAAGTGTTTGTCTTTGGTCTGTGGACCCAGTGAGTTCTGTATTGATAAGCTCCTGTCGCTATAGATAATAAGGTGGTCAGTCATGCAGCCCAGAGATCAAGTATAGCATTGAAATTAAAGAGGAATTCCCAGCCCTATTGCATTACAAGCCATGTGTGTGTCCCCACTGCCCAGTCCCTTTGTCCTTGTCATGGCCAGTAAAAATAACAATGGCAAGTTTGATTTCAAAGCAGCAGGGCCAAGGTGGATGGCCTTTAGAAAGGAAGGAGTCCTGCAGGGCTATCATATGACCTTGACTTGAATGGTGTCATAGAGTTGTGGAGAGGTGGGGATAAGGCCCCACCAGTTTGCAACCATCTATCAAGTGGACAAAGAGGACTTTTTGTGTAGAGAAGCAACCATTGTGATACACGAGAATCACCTAATCAGGGTTTCTTTTTGTTGTTGTTGGGTTTTAAGAGTTGATTTCACTTCATACAGACTGAAACCAAAGTGATATAAAAACCATAATATAATACCATAAATGATATAAACCCTACCCTGTTTTGTAACTGTGATTTTTGGCTCTTAATTCATGTGACCACACTTTCTGAGCATCGAACTGTATACTCGAGCTTGACAATTCACTTGCTCCACTTTCTCACAGTTAAAAGGTCTAGAAAAGAAAGCCATAACATTTAACTGTGAAATATTACTCTTGGCTGATTACAAGACATAGATTTCATGGCTAGTGTCTTAGTCTATAAAAAGAAAATGGATAGCCAAAGCATTATGTGTTATGTTAGTCCACACAGCCAACATGGCAGCTGTGCCCCATCTCTAGATGCGCCATATCTGCCACTGAGGGATTTGGAGAAGAAGGGGGGAAAAAAGAAGATTAAACTGACCTCAAATGATATGCCATTGTCTTCTAAGGCTGTTAATAAATGACTCGCCAAAGACAATAATAGAATGTGATCCATCTGAATCATGCATATTTGAAATATGTAGACAACGTTTCCTCTGAGAGACACAGCTGCCATCGATGGGAGGGCTTTCCCATGCAATATTTCCTTCAGTGAAAGCATAATAAGTTACTTAAATTACAAAAGTCAAGTCCAATGAGAACATACAGTAGGCCATTTGGAAGTCGTCTGAGGGCGGATGAAAGGCTTGTTTACCCTTGAAATCAAACATCACGTAATATATCAGACCCATCCCAGAATGCAAGTGGCACTACTTGCCTTTCCGTACTGACACTGACACTGAGTGCCTGGATGAGCCCCTCTTTAATGATTTCCTCCGCCCCGCCCTCCTGCGAACAGCTGCAGGCGCCCTGAGACTTCGGCCCAAAAATGTGGCCCCTGGACCATTTTCAGAGCGAATGAAAAAGGATACACTTAATCTAATCTCTCAGGGCTTTTTTCTTACTCACGCGTTCAGTGGACCTTTCTGATACATTCAGAACACATTTGGGCTGTGGACCGTCACCATCAAAACATCAGCTTGATTTGCCACTGGGAAGATGGGGAGTTGTATTAAGCTTTCTACTTGGTATCAAAGGAAACTCTTGCATTAAGTGGAGGCCATCTGGGAGTCTGGATAAACTACAGTTGTTCTATGCCGCCGGTCTTAAGAGCTCTCATTTTGGACATAGTTGAAGATTTGTAGGGAAGCAGATGATTGAAGGGATTCTGTTATTTACTTGTAGTATTAAGGCAGTCTCTTGTGCTTTGTTTTCTATTAATACCTCTAAAGTCACAGGCAAAGAGGACTCTAAATACAGGGGAAGAACTCACTTCCATGGTTATACCGAATGGCAAGCAGGAGCACGTGTAAGAGACTGACTGCAGTTCCCCTAATGACCACCAGTGTCAGTAAGAGTAACAATTTACATATAGGGCCTTTAATAAAATGCATTTGTTGGATCATTACATTTGGTTTGTATTGTTTATTGCTATTTAAATGTATTCTAGCCTATTTCAAACATGTGTCCGGTAAATTTTCTACTTGTCCGGAATCCACGTTGGCCGGCAAAAAAATGGTCTAGCGGAAACCCTGATGCAGTGTCTTGTCTTACCTACAAAAACAAAAAAACAATCAAAACTACTTCTCACAGTTCAGCTAGTCCATACTGTGGCCCTCAGTATTTTACCTGGACCTGGTCACAGGTTTCCCCCTGTGCACTCTTGAAAACATTTAATAGAATCTTGCACAGTTACAGTGAGGTTGAAATCAGCCGTTGCTGTAATCAAACATTATTTACACCCTTATTGCCCTTTGCATTCCTTTCATTTGCACTTGCCTCGTCGACTCACGAACCTTGGTGTGTTTTTATTCCTGCAACTCCCATCTGCAGTCATCATTTATCAGGATGACACGGGGCGCATGTGCTTGCTACGGGTAAGGAACCATTTAACCTCTGAGTTAAATACTACCAAAAGGCTTATCCCTGGAGGAATGTACACCTGCCATGTTCAGGCAGTGTTTTTTACACTGCCGAAGCTTGAAATCAACACATTGTCTTTCTGTGAAGACTTTGATTGCAATCTTTGAAGAACTCGGCCCGAGTCCTCCACAGTCCTGCTCATACAGAGACTGAACGGCTGAACAGAGAGAGACAAGGCTGGTCTCATTAGTTCTCATTAGTTACGGAGAATTCACTCATTGGCAATAAAAAACGCTTAATGAATGGAATCACGTGACTGCAATTAACAACACACTCACTTTGTCAGAGTGCAGCAGCAGCATGCAACATCCA
>OMLI01020493.1:31594-53699 GCA_900302605.1 Rondeletia loricata
AACTCGGCCCGAGTCCTCCACAGTCCTGCTCATACAGAGACTGAACGGCTGAACAGAGAGAGACAAGGCTGGTCTCATTAGTTCTCATTAGTTACGGAGAATTCACTCATTGGCAAAAAAAACGCTTAATGAATGTAAATTTCGGCAGAAAATGTACATATAGTTCCTTTAAAGTATCAAAGTGCTATAAAATAAACGAAAATATAAAAATGTTATAAAACATAACATTTAAAAAACATCAAAGCATATTAGCAAAAAATCGGGTATTAGATAATATCCATTGATAATAATAAACTATAAGTTAATAGTTAAATGCAAATTTATGAACGTGACTTTTTAGTTGTGTCTCACTGTACAGAGTTTACTAGTCATATTTTGTCAGGCAGATTTTTACAAAGTTTAGGGGAATGACCATAATACATTTGCCCAGTTTCACTGTATCTGAGATTCCCTTTTTATGCAGTTTGGAACTATCCATTGCAAAGGAGAGAGGACACATCTCAGAGAATAAATCCTCAACCTATCTGTTATGTTCTTGATGGAATAAATTAAAATCCCAAACTATGCACGTGATGCCTTGTTTTAGTTGAAAGGCCTGCTTTGCCAAAAACAGCTCATGTTGCCGACGAGGCGAAGATACTTGATTGGATTGAAAATGTGAACTGAAACACACCATGGTGTTGTTGCAGCTTGGCAGATGTGTTGACTACTGTTGCAGGTGGAACCACATTAAGAGCACTCGTGTCAACTGATCAAGCGGCTCTGCTAGTTTCTCACTAATACAATGATCCCTGTACATTTATTGTACTTGGTGATTAAATCTACTCTGATGAGATGTTTCTCAGCCCCATCGAATCTACTCATCTTGCCTCTTGTTTCAATTCAAAGTAATTTTCGGTCCCGACCACTTGATTAGCCTATTTGTTGAACTTAAAATGGTTTAGATTATTAAGCATTTCATATAAGTTATAGCCATGACTGCATTCTTCACTGTGTTTATGGGTACGACGGTGATGAAGGTACCAGGTGCAGCTGAATACCATTGCCATCTCCAAAACACAACATCAATCTGCCAGCTAACCATTTTGCCATTAAAATAACTCATCACAATATTACAAATGGATGTGAAGTTTTCAGAAATTCTGAATAGCTGTTTGTATAAACCTCAAAGTGAATGTAGGTGTGTCAGTTTAGCTTTGAGGGATGCTAATCTACAGCAACATATACCAGTGAGGGATGAAGGAGTCAGTTTATGGTCAAAGCCACGCTACTTGATCTGGGAATTCAGCTTATGCTCATGCACTCTTAGCAACACATGGAGCACATTCTTTGGAATCTTCTTTGTTTTATCACTACACACTGGTCTGCTTTGGCTGTGTATTATTCCACCTGAGTAAATACTGCACGGCATCTCTCCCACTTAGGTCAGCGCACATGTCTTCCAGAGACAGGCTTCGGCCCCTCTACCCTGTCTCTCCCAATCTCCAGCCCAATAACAGAGCCTTACCACTCCCTGCCAGCTAAGAGGAAGTCCAGGAATGCATGTTTTTGATTCATATCGTGAAGGACCAGCTGCTTGCCACGAGTAGTTTCACATCGAGGCAATGGCTGTATCTGTCTCTCTTTCCCATATACAGTTCTATCGAAACGCCAAAGATTTGAGCTCATAGTTTAACTTCAAGTTTCTGAAATCCAGACACGCCAGATTCTCTGCATATTTTCACGTCATTGTAATGCGTATTAACAGGTGTACATGGCTCTTGCCAGAGAGAAGTGCAGATGGTTTGAGTCCATTACCAAATACAAACGACTTTGAATTTGTTTTGTCAGAGAGCTACCTGACATTAACTAGGTATAGGCTATCTTAACTTAATTTCCATGGAGTTAACTTTTTCTTGCATGTCATGACAGTACCTGATAATATAACCTACATTTTAGAAGACACTTTAAAACTAAGTATATAATCAGAAGAGTCTATTATTCTAATTACAAGGGAAAAAACAAATGCGCTTTTCCCAACTTTGACTGGGTGCTCTGCCACAAACCAATCACTATGAAACAGTTACACTAAGGGAAAACTAAACCTTAAGGCCACCAAAATTAGGCCGAAATGTGTCAGCATGGGTCCTAATAAAAGAAAAATTGTCAGAATACAAAAAAAGAATGAAAAAAGGCAGCAAAATGAAGAATTGAGGTCTTTTTTTCACAGTTGGAGTGCCGCCCCTGCCCTAGTTTTGTATTATTTAACTCTTTGCATGAGGAAGTAACAACACACTAAGTTGTTTATACAGTTCATCCTTTTTAAAATAGTAGCCTGCATCAATGAGTGTCTTACCAAATGACATGTGCCCTTGCAAAACAAGAAAGAACACTAACTGGTGCGGTCCATGAAGAGTGAAGCAAAAATTCCTCTTATTATATGCCACAAGGGCTCAGCTCTGCTATATTTGTGATATAGGTGTTGGAACTGATAAAGGTATTTGTTTTAATTATCTTTGTTGGAAGGCAAACAGAAGAGTGAAAATGCGCACACCCATATTTGTCGCAAAAGCAATATGTAACTTATTTATCTTATGTCAGATAGTAAGTTCTTAAGATTTGTTTGTGATGTATTTTGAATGCTTCAGGATGACGTTATAGTAAAGTAGTTTCATATATTCTTTATTACATTGTTTTAAGATGTATGCAGATGTGAAATTTATGCAGTGGCTTTGTGGAATGTGATTGGCTGGGAGATGGGGATTTTTGATCCACCACTAATTTGCAGATATTCAGTCCAAATATGACATCAGCTATCATCCTACCAGTGATCACCCTGTTCTGATAACCCAATCATATTTTTCTAAGTGGAAAATGTGATTTGTTTGCATCATCAGAGCCGGTATGGTGGCTCAGTGGTTAGCACTGTCGCCTCACAGCAAGAAGGACCTGGATTCGATTCTTGATTCCTTTCTGTGTGGAGTTTGCATGTTCTCCCGGTGTTCACGTGGGTTTCCTCCCACAGTCCAAAGACATGCAAGTCAGGTGGAATGGAAATTCTAAATTGTCCACAGGTGTGAATGTCAATGTGAGTGGTTGACTTTCTATCTTTAGTTGCCAAGCCCCCAGCAAGTTGGCTGACTTCCGATGCCAGTGCCTATGTCATTCTGGTAAGGTAGTTGCAGTACCATGGCTGGCCGCTAGCTAATGGTGCATTAAGGCCATTTCCCCATAGAGAACCATTGTAAAATTGATAGCAGATAAATTAATTTACGTGGGTATTTGCCACAGTTGTAGCTTCTAAAAATTTTAGAAAAAATCTAGAATTGTTGGTCCTCAAGCTGTCCATTGCCCCAGATAGTAGAAATCTTTTTTTAAAGATTAGTGAATTCCCATAATACTCTGACGTAGACGAGCATGGCTTTAAATATGATGACTGCAATGCTTGCCCTGCAACTTCCCGAAGGGAAATGTCCCGGTCAGGCTCCCGTATGAAATAGTCCGGGGAGCAGCTACTGGCTAACAAATAATTATCAAAGGCAACAACTTGATAATTTACACAGTCACCGATCATTGCTTACTAATGAAACCTTACGGTTGAAGACGGATAAACTTCTGGCCAAGTCAGTTAAGCCATCTAGAGTACTTCAAAGTCGGCTAGATAATGTTAGCCAGCTGCTATGATTGAATTGACCCCATTGCATGTAGCTAATCTAAACTGTACTGGGGAATACATTGAAGCTTTTACTAGGTAACGACTAATGCCGTTGTGATAGGTGCTATGAAAAACATCAAAAAGGCAGAAATGAAGGTAAGCAGCAGACAGCAGGATAAGACAAACAGGTGGCATGTGATACAGACAAATACAACACAAATGAACAAGACACATCAGTTAAAAACTATTTGAATGAATGTATCATCATGTAAAATAGTCTAGAATTGTATTTTCCTTTAATAGAAAAATAGAAGCTGTGAAGTGGCCTCAGGTTTTGTGTTCACTGTTATAAACAATTTGTGCACTGTACCCCACAAAGTATGCATGTTACGTCACATTACTGGCCACATTTGATTGCCAAGTGATCTCTGGGAAGTGCAAAGACCGCTTAGCACCAAACATGTCACTAAAATAAACAAAACACAGATCTTGCAGATTACCAATTTTATATTGCTTATGACAGGAGCTCAGTTCAGTTCAGTTCAGTTCAGTTCAGTTCAGTTCAGTTCTCTTCTAGGGAAATTCGTCTTACAGCAGAAAATAAAAACAACAACACAACAACGGCACAATACATACACACCATTAGCCAATGACATGACTGCACATTAAAAAAAAGGCAAAAATACACAAACACAGCACCCAACATTTAGCTAATTTAGCAAGGTTATTGCACAAGGTATAAATTAGTTTTAATAATAATAATAATGGATTGGATTTATATAGCGCTTCTCCAAGTGCTCAAAGCGCTTTACAGAAACCATTTATTCTTTCATACACATTCACACCGGTGGTGGTAAACCGTAGCCACAGCTGCCCTGGGGCAGACTGACGGTTTTGATATCTGTAGCTTACTACAGCCCATTTTTTGTAAGCATTCCTGTATCTCCTCCACTCCAAATCACTTATCTACTGTACCCTCTGTGGCAGGGCAGGAAACTGGCTTTTTAGTCCACTGGCCACAGCGGCTGGTACATCCCAAAATTCACCTGCCACTTTCACTATTTTCTTTGGTTACCTACCAAAGTGGCTGGTAGAGTAGATAAACTTCCCAGCCACAGCTAGACTTCCCCAGCATTTGGCTGGGTCGGTATTGACGTTCCACCTTGCCCTGTTGGTCTCTTTCATTGTGTGTCCTCACTTCCTACTTGACTTTTATTTATCAGCTATGTATTTCCAGCCACCATCTGGCACGGCTGATATCACAGCGGTGGCCTGGTTGTAATATGGATATCCCCCTCATTTATCTTATCCCCCATGACAAAACAATCTGCTCATCAACAGACTGATATCAGTCAGCGGAGACCAGGAAGAGGGTGAAAAAGATAGACATGTTTTCACTACCAGACATGTAACGTTGCTCTTATTGGGTTGGACAATGTTAGTGTTGTCTTAAACCACAAGCCCCCTTTTAGTTATTTCAGAGCCACAGAAAGCAGAGATCAAAGGAAATCACAGTCTCTATTATTCTTTTCCTCTTGCAGGGCTGAACTGAAGTGCATTTCATGGTTTAGAAAACACAGTAAGAACACTGTGAATTCCTTGTGCCGTAATGTGACAGCCTGCGATTGCAAACCCAAAGGGGGAGCTTCTCAGCAGAGCTGCAGGCCAACTAAAACAGAATCATGTTTGAACACCTATTTCCACTGGGACGGGGGGGGAGGGGAGCTCCACAAGCTTTAATCAGGATCTTAAAACAGGCAAGCCTTTGATAAAGACTCAGCTCTGTACATTTATCTTACTCCTCTGAAGGCTATGCTGGCTTATGTCATCCACTTTGATCCTACTTTTTTGGAACATGGTGTAGGACATATCTCTTCTGGAGAACTGCCGCCGATAACACTGGTCAACTTGTGATGTAGAGCAGTAAAAAAACAAAAAAGCCCTGACATCCCACCACCACCACCTCCTATAAGCGTATGAGTGTGTGTGTGGTATGTGGTACCTCCCACGTTTTTTCCCCCCTGTATGGAAACAGTGCCATTAATTTTCCGAGCAGTGTCATAAACATCACCTCCTAGTTAAAGAGGAGCTGTGACAGGGTATTGCCCCACGATGTGCGAGGGCAACTGTATTTGACTTGGATATGTTCCTGGCGATGAGGCCTAACCCTGCAGCAGGCCTCTTGGCAGATGTCATGGATGAGTGCTTTAGAATAATGCTGATAGGAGCTGAGCTGGACTGTACCACCCATGACAGGCTTGGGGTTTAATCGACGCATCAGCATTTAGAGTACACTTAGCACTTCTCTCAGTGGCACAACACTTCTGCATGCACTCAAGTTATCATCTAGTCCAACAGAATTAGATTTACAGTCATAATCTGTGACATTTCCATATCAATACATTTCCATTTTGATACTCTCTATCACGATATATATCGATTGATTTAACACAATAGTGATTCAACCTATACCCAGTTCATGAAAGCTTTTACACTTGCTGTTCTACACACCCGGTGTCGGGTAGGTCTTTCCTGGGAGAAATCCTTGGGTGCACAGGAAGTGATGCGTTTAACGTTACTGAAAGCAGCAACAGTAGTTTGTCTGGACTAAATAGAAGAACTGGGTAGTTAGCATGAGCAGCGATAGCCACCATGGCTGAACAGACAAAGAGACGAGCGACACCTACAGAAACTCAAACTGCATCGACAGAAAATCAGAGGAAAAAGACGTCACAGTACTGGACACACTGTTTAATTGCCAAGTGATCCCTGGGAAGTGGCGTGCAGAAACACCACAGCAATGACCGCTTAGTACCAAAAATGTCAACAAAATCAAAAAACGTAATATTCAAAATCGATACTCTTCTTAATAGTGAGCATGGTTTTAGGGAACCCTAATCTGCCCAGTTTGGAGTTCTTGAAAAGGATCAGGACCAAACAATGCAGTCCAAGACTTGGAGGAAGTGCAACAAGGAAGACAATGGGAATATTGAGAATTCCTCTGCGTCATTAGGGAAGACCAGGATTAGCAGAGACTTCCTGTTTGCGACTAGCTGGGGGCCAGACCAGCCTGTGATGTTGGCATTAAAGAGAGACGGTAACCTTTGAAAGGATACCTTAAACAGGCCAGCCACAGGGGGCATGTTTTCTTTCCCATGACACATTGAGCTGCCACTTAGCCTACAGAGAGTCCAGTGCCCCCCACCCCCCGCTCCGTCTCCCTTCCCCTTAGGCCCAACTGGCGGATCATAAACTGATACTAAAGAAAGAGCTCGCAAAGAGAAATTTACGATAATGGTTTGTAAAATAACTTTCAAATTACAAGGAGTGGAGGTGCTCTGTTTTGTGTCACAGCCTTGTGGTCATTACGGTGCCTCCATCTTTTAGCGTCCACAGGTGTGAGTTGTTTGGTAAAGAGCTCCGTGGCACTTGACCCCATTATCACCAGCTGTTAGCCAGGCCAGCTCAACACGCTTGGCCTCGCTTCATTTATTTATGACTGCCGTGATCATAGCAATTTGTCAGTCAAATTGGGAAGAATTTCACCTGTAATGGCTACCAAATGACTTTACATAATTTTTTAGCAAATCTTGTGATTCACTAATCACATTGAGGTATTATTTGTATGTTTGTTAAGCAGTGTATCATTTCTCAACAATCTAAGATAGTTGTCCATAATATGATCGATCCAGAATCATGTCACTCTGTGGATTCACAATGGTCCATGGTCCATTTTTAAACTATGAATATTAATGTAATGTCTAAGAAAAAAAATTCTGCCTTTTTTATTTCTCTTTCCTGTGCTATTGAACTATTTTATTACCCCTGTTTTATTTCCTTGTCTCTGTAAAACACTTTTGAAAAGTGCTATATAAATAGTTATTATTATATTAAGTGTTGCACTATATCAGTTAACTCCCTGTCTGGTCTTATGAAGAGAAGGCTAAAGCTGAATCATTGTTTTCTCAATCGGTCTGTATTAAAATAAATACTGTAGATACTGAATAATCATGAAAAGGCCGGTAGCACATCGAGCAAGTTTTAATAACGCATAATGATTATTGAACAAATTCACATCCCACAGGAAACTGAGCTCAACATACACAGACATTTTTTTTTTTGTGTGAGACAACTTCATCCTGAATCTGGAAAACAAGGAGTCATTACATCTATTTTGAAAGCTTCATATCGAGTGTAATCATGAAACGTGGAGGTAACGGTTTGAAAAATACCCTTTTGTTTAAATTGAAACACATTTTTGAACATTTTGTCCCTTTTTTAATACTTCATATGTTGGGTATAATATGCATTGAATGTTTAGATTTACATCTTTCACCTTGATGTTTACCATTTATAAGATAAACAAGCCCTCTGGATTTCTAAACACTGATTGGTCTAGTTTGCGAGAAAGCTTGACAACGTTACGGAAATGTTTTCACTGGAACTTAAGCCTGTGTTAAGAGTGAGTTCATCCAGGCATGTAACGTTTTAACCTTCGCCCAGAGTAAACACAACTAATAAGAGGTACTCTAAATAAACATATCCCATTGCATAAAGGTGCTGGGGGGAAACTACAGCAGTAGCCTAAAGGTTAGAGAAGTGGGCTTGTGACCAGATGATCGGCAGTTTGAATCCCTGGAAATGACTGGGAAAATCTGTATGGGGGAAGTGAATGACAAATGCTCAAGGGAACTTTTTAATTAGCGTCAAGGTGCCCTTGAGCAACTGCTCCAGTGGAGCTCAGTGTCCATCAGTAGAAGACTGTGGTTGTACTGGGCAGCTCCCAGTGGCGACCAGTAGAAGACTGTGGTTGTACTGGGCAGCTCCCAGTGGCGACCAGTAGAAGACTGTGGTTGCACTGGGCAGCTCCCAGGTGTGAATGTGAGTAACTGAATGAATGTGAAGCAGGGCGTTTGCTGGGAAAAATAATAATAATAAAAATCATACGTGCTCAGAAATACGTCCCAGAGTATATAAAGACTACAAAATTCAAAAACATTACCAATGCCAACCGTATAAAGATTTAGCATCAATTATTCTTTTATGTTGCGATTGTGATATTAACAGTCAGTACGGTTGGGTGATTGTAACTCTATAGAGAGCAAGTAAAAAGAAACCGATAGCTGAGTGATTGCATATGATAGTTGCTCACAGTCCTATGAATAGTTCACTCATTTAGACCACCAAATAGGAGGCTCATTGAGATGGTTGGCATTCTTGGTACTTTCTCTGACATGTTTGGTCTGTAACGAACAGGCTTTGAAAGCTTCTGTCAACGGCAGAAATGCCTAATAACGTGGAAAGAGTTTGTCTCAGGTCAAAAGAATTAACCTCTAGTTGTGTGCGTGGCTAAACTTGGATAAGAGTCAGACAAGGAGCATGATAGTCAGGTCTTTCAAGATTTATTTTGGGTCCCTCCCACTCTTAAAAACACACTTCAGTTAATTTTGTGTGCCCTGCTTGGTATGTGTAAGATTTCCTCCTCTTCCCACCACGCACCCTCATTGTTCTCCCCACACAAGGACACTCAGCATACTTTCAGATTAGCTGAAACCGAGGCTTAGGGGTATTGTGGCTCGACTACCAGGACACATGTTTGCCTTGTTAGCTTATTGATGTTACTTGGTGGCTTAACGTTGCTATTTTAAAGGGAAAGCCCACTGAATCGACTCAAAACACTAGATAATTGATTTTGAATCGAGTTGGAATACTTCCAAATTAGTAACCTATATTATGTCAATCCAACTGATATGCTTCAAGGACCGTTTTCTCTAAAACTCTGATGTTTTTCTATCTCTTACATTAAACCACAATTTTAGCCAAGTCAGTATTTTAGAATTGGGCTGTGCTAACCTTTATCTCCATTGCAGCTCTCAAGTGAATATAAAACACATTCAAGAGTTTTATTTTTATTTATTTATGTATGCATCTGTATTCCATCATTAGTTTAGTTTATTTGTGTATGCAAATGATAACAACCGAAAAGGGAGAAGAAATACAATCTGTGCGGGTGAGGCAATGAAACCCCAAGATGCTTATTAAAACATTTCACCCCAAAAGAAAGAGTGAAGAAAAATCGAATTGACAAACGGAGACACTGGTGAACTCCGCACAGAAACCAAATGACATCAAAAAAGGCAAATGGCACAAAAACTATAAAATGCATAAATAACAAGTATGGGGAATAATAATAATGTGATATTTTAGCCCTATTTGGTCTGTGATTTTAATCCCATGCAAATCTGCCATGTCTGTATTTTGTAAGGTAAAATTCCAGCGCAAATTACCTACTGATAAAACTAACCCTGTGCAAATCAAACGCTCAGTAATTTCAGCTGTACATTTTTTTTTCACTTGCTCACCTCCAGGGAGGTCAGAGGTCAGGGTCAGCTACAGAGCAGCGTCCCTGGGGCTGGTAGGGATTCAGTGTCTTGCTCAAGGACACTTCAGCAGGGTGGATGCTTCCTGACCAGGTGGCTTGAAACTGGGTCCTCCTCCACTAGGCCACCCTGCCGCGTTGAATCATTTACAAATACTCTATGTGTAACGTGTGCAGCTCGGTCACTCACGTTGCATTTATGGAAGACTAAACCTAAAGTATTTCAATGCTCAGTGTGTCCTCATAGGCATATCTTTTATAACACCACATGCAGAGTTCTAAATATAGTTTCCTCCATCCTGAAGCCTATCTGCATCTTCAAAGGCCTAATCATAACCTTCCTCTGCTGTGTTTATTTCTGTCCGCTCAGCCTTTAATTACCAAACTGAAAATCAATCTCTCGCAGGTCTTTCATTTGTTAGATTGTGTTTGACCACTTAAATTATTATCTGCATTTAGCCACCAATAAAGTGTTGCCACATTTTTTTTTTTAGAGGGGAACATGTCTGTGGATATAAACATAATTGGGGGACCAAACCTTCCCCTCTGTCCCTCTAACAGAAAACAGTAGTATATTTTTCTGCATGTACATAGAAATATATTACGTTATATATAAGTTATCTGTATCAAATTTGAAAAGCTGAGTTTTGTCATACTGTCACTTTTCATTTACTTCTACAAAGTTTGTCTAAAAAGAAATGAGACTTAATCACAGTGCATGTCTACAAATATTCCTGTTTTGTTTCTGTTTTGCAAACAGAACAAGTCCTTGCTGTTACAGTATGTGGGCAGTGAGAAGACTGACCCAGTCCCTTAAGTGTCACTACACACTGAACCACCTTTTGTATTGCACTTATTTGCAAACTAATAATGCTTTGTGCCATGTATCTGCCTTTAACAAATACTTTTCAACACCAACCCCATGAACAACAGTAATTTAATGTCTTAAGCTCTGCCCAGCCTGTGCCCTAGCAGTCATTGTCTGTCTTGAGAACTCATTGTGCTGTGTACACTTTCCCTTTCAAAACCCAACACCTGTGGCTTTGTCCGCTTGGGAATGCGTCCACAAATATTAGGCTGTGATAACGCTGCACCTGTTTTATAAGTTATTCTAACCAGAGTAAACAGTAATCACGGAACAACTCCTCATTATGCTCTATTAGAACGGCTTTGTGTTTGGCTCAGTTCCTGGGCACATGAGTCTCTTTACAACAGCAACAGTTCACAAGGCAATGTTTCTATTTAAAGCTGCACTAGGCAGGTTTTTTCTTCTTGTAAAAATACACCCTTCTTATCAGCCTACATCACAAAGTGGTGCTACAACAGAGAAGAGTGTCCCATCCTCACTAATTGAGACGCAGCAGATTCTATATTCTATATTCCCAAATGAAATTCTGGTGGTATGTACACTTCACCCACAGGAAGCAATAAATCTAACTTGAGGGAAATCATAACTGTCTCTTAAACAGCAGTGAGCAGCGCTCCGTCCAGAGAAAGCTGGACTCACCAACGTTAGACCTTTTCCTCCATAGCCCTGTACCAACGCATATCATTTGCTTTTTTGGCAATCAGCTGACACTCTTATTCAGAGCAAGTTACAGTGAATGAAGAGACAGGGGTTCACTTTGATAGGACACATGGCTGTTGATGGACACATTGGCCATTGCGGGGATCAAACCTTTGACCTTTTGGTTACGAGGTGGTCTCTCTAACCACGAGGCCACCCTGCTGCCTCTGGCACACTGATGGTTCCTGGCATGACTCAGTCATATTCTTAAATGTTAACAGACTTAATACAGTGGAACTCCATCATGTCACATACAGTGAGCGGTTAGAAAAGCATGGCTCTCATTAGCACATGGACTGGATTCAATAGTGTGTGTGTGTGTTCGTGTGTGTGTGTGTGTGTGTGTGTGTGTGTGTGTGTGTGTGTGTGTGTGTGTGTGTGTTTCATGTGGGATCAACAGACAGGGACTTTTTGGAGCTAATCCCTGGCTGCACTACCCAGATTAATGTGCATTGGGAGCAAGAGCTGACAATTAGAAAAGTGCTTATTCACATCAAACCTTCAGAGAGAAGCCTGCTGTGATCGTCGCACAGCACAAATAGTGACATCGCAAATCTATTGAAGTTTCGTGAAAACGACGGTTGCCCCGGTTCCTTTGGAGATCCTGGAGAGTTGGAATGTTGTAATGCCTTAATGGCTCAGTAGAGGATTTGTAATAACGCCTGGCATACTCGCTTTGAACAGAGAGTTAATTGTTTTGTGCCTCCAAATTACGTTTTGGTAGACTTGTTAAGATCAGACCAATCTCCAAACATTATAGGAGGAAATTATGCTCCACCCAAATGACTTTCAAGTCGTGTTTTTTGTCAAACGATTGACAGTTTACACTAAAACATGAAAAGCTATCACAACGAGGAGGAAGTTACGCTCATGGAAGGGGGATGTGCGTATTGGAGCATATGAAATAATAACCTCTCTCCCCCCTGAATCAGATCCTCCTCTCCCATATCTCCTTCCTCTACTTCCTCTACTACTGTCTTGAAATAAAGTTCTCTCTCCTCAGCTCTTATTTCCTTGCTTAGCACTTCTGTATCATACATAATCATTCTCAGGTCACAGGAATATTTTGTTATATTTGTTGTCAGGGCACTGTGGCTCTAACTTTAGCGCTCATTGCTATCGATTGCTTATAATGTTGGTGATCTAGGAATTTAAGCTTATTCTACCATTGCACTCATTGTAAGTCGCTCTGAATAAGAGCGTCAGTTAAATGCCATGTAATATAAATATAATTACAGGTTTGCTGATTTTGCAGTGCACTTATGTTACCGTTATATTAATATTCAAATAAGTTATAATGCATATACAGTACATATACATACATACAATGCCTTTGTTTTTAAATCATTAATAGGGAACCTCAGCACATCTTACATGTAAATCAGATTTGGTTTGGCACCTTTATACAGGGAAATCACATTGAGAACAACATTATTTTTAGCACAGAATGTTACAAAAAAGGCCACATACTACACCATTCTAAAATACATTTCATTAACAAAAGGAAAGATAAAAATGACAACCAAATCTAAACACAGCAATAGGCAGTGCAGTTGGCTGCGGTGAAAGAGTGACCAGAAGACGACCAGAACAGTCATAAAGGTGCAGATATTCTCTAGTTGCTGCATGACTTGCTAACACAGTTGAGCCACACCAGGTTTCCTTCAGGGTCCAGTGACTATTCTGCAGTGGCTCTTCTGTCTTCTGTAAACTATAAATTCCAATGTAAACTACATTTCTCCTGCCTTGTCCTTCTACGTCTCAGAAAGAGGGTGAAGAAAGGAGAAAGCCCTTCTACCTGTGTCTTCAGTATTATGTACTACAGTGGTATTGTAGATTTTACATTTCAGGCATGTAGTTGACACTCTTATCCAGAGCGACTTATAATGAATGCCACATTAGAATAAGCTTTAATTCATAGATTGCCAACATTACAAGCAACCAAAAGTAGGGAGGTCAAAGGTCAGAGCCATGGCGCTCTGACAATATTCCTGCAACCCTGGAATCATTAGGCGAGGGCGTAATAGAAATAAGAGCTAAGGAGAGAGGTAGACTTTTTAAAAATGTTTTCAGCTGTAAAATCCATGTATGTTTTTATAAAATTTTTTAGATATTGGATATTTTTCCACAAACAACAATAGTATGCTTGCACATGCTCTGCACTTAAACTTGGTTTTTGGATTGTGGTAAACAATATCAAGATGAACCTTTGTATGAAGCACTTACTAAATTATGTGGCTTCCTGTGTCAGAGGATGCAAGATGTTGAGGAAATGACTTTGAGATTCAGTAATTTTTACAGCCTTATGTGGTTGGTCATGGTTTTGAGTAATGTGACCTTTTTGACATCCTGCTTCAGCAGCATTTGGACGAAGGCGCACAATGTCTAGCGGGGATACACACATCAAATCAAGCTGTTCATAGTGTCACATACTGATGATGCTTGGCAATTGCTTCTTCTTTTTTTTTTCCACTGTAGCAGCCTTGTACAGATTTAGCCAATATACAATTTCCACTTTTGACTGAATCTTTGCTGAACTACTGCTGCACTTTGTTTCAGCTGTCAGAAGTTACCAGAAATGGTCTGTTTGAGAGACACTATAGTTTAGTGTCAGAATATACAAATGTTGTACTGTATAACATTAAAGAAAGACCTTGCTGTATTAATGCTGGATAGATGCAGGATAAATACCGGTACATGAAGGGCCACTTCTGCGATAGCTACCAGTGTGCTTTTACTCAATTCCAACCGCACAGAGAGGTCATCGTTTAAGTAGTGGACATCTATGCCACTGTTGGATCAGAACACAGACATGTAGTCAGTACAAAACGTGGGAAATAAAGACACTAAACCCCTTAGTCTCACTTCATCTCACAAAAGCACCACCAAACTATGTCCAAGAAAAAGAAGGAAGGAAAATAATTCGGTCTCAGGGGTTTTCTGGTGAGTGTGCGTTCACAGAGGTAACTCAGAGGACAACTCCCTCTCAACATCCTCATCTTTTTCGCTTCCCTTCTTGTCTTTTTCACCTTCTGATTTCTACACCTCCGCTGAAGTGAAGGCGATATACACCTGTGTTGGCTTCAGTTCAAAGCTCATCGAAGTCACTTGGAATTCATACCTAACTATGGATATTGAATCATCCCCATATAAACGGCCCATTGCTCTCGAACTTCCCACCAGAACAGCGAAACATTTCTGTTTTGACACTCCTTCATGAAGAAGTTAGGGGCTTCAAATGATAAACATACAGGATGAGCTCCCACAGCTGGGTACTGTTTCAAACCCTGTATTGACGAGGTCAGACCATCTGGCAAAGCTAGCAAGGCATCTGCATGGATTCAACGCAACAGATGAACAAAACAAACTTGTATGTCCCCATGTGACATTATTGAGGACTTTGTGAGTTGTAAATTGACAGTGGAGGATAAACTCGGGGAGCTGAACACGTGTAACACCTGCCTGTTACTTGTAAGAAATGTTACCAGGGTGCGTTTGAAACTGTCCATTTATGGATTAATTACATATCTATGTAATTCAATGGAAACCCATTCCACACTGCATGTGGTGGGTCAGCTGTCTAGTTTGGTGTAAATACTCAATACTTAATAAGTTCACATTTGCAAGTTACCCCAGAGAATGACAGGACACTAGCTTGCTAACTTTATCTCTGTTGCGGTTGTTGTGATGTTGCGCAAAGCATTGCAGTCTGATCTCGAGAAATTAGTGACACCAGACTAGGCAGCAGACGTGCTTTGTACACATTGGTCCATTGCAGGAGTGGTCATTTGTCCCGTCACTCTGCAAAAGCACTTAGGTGACATAAATCATATTATCTCTCTGAGCTGAAATCACGGAGCAGCTGCTGTTTCCGAATTAAGCAGAACTAAATGTAACGGCAAACTTTGAAATGTGGTTCAGGTGTGCATCTAGGAAATTACATTTAAATGCACAGCTGTGCCTCCTTCACTTGGCAGGAATTGGTTATTACTCCCATTTTGCCTTGAAAACAGATTTATGTGAAAGTGTTTTGAAAATGTAAATGTATTTCATATTTTTGGGATTGTAGTCCATAGTGACTATTCACAATTTATGTGATAGCTTTCCATAAATCCCCCACTTAGAAAGCAGTTCTATATTGCTCGTGCCAACGCCGTGTGTGCAATGTTCTTTAAGCTTGCCTCAAAGTAAATATTCTTCTAGTTACAAGAGATGAAAGCTGGAGAGATTCTCGGATCCCAATCATCCCTGTGGTGCGTGACAGTGTAGGTCACCCTCCAAATTCTACAAAGTGACCGAGTGCAAGATGGGCATGTGCTTACTACTGCCGGGTCCTCATCATGTGGTTATTTTAGCAAGTCAGCTTCTGTGCTCATATCGTGCTCAACCTAAGCTACAGTGCTTAAGGTAGTGAATCTGTGAGAAAACAGGGCACTGCTGTATCTGTTGAGCTCCAGTTGCAGCTGACCAATATAACATTTATTTGCCTCCACTCAAAAATGTGTTAAAACATCCGTCCCAAATAACAGGAAGGGAGTACACTCAAAAATAAAGTTGTTTGTGGCAGCCTTGTTCATGCCCACTTTAGAACTGAGGGGACTGTAATTTTTGCGTAGCTGGACTGTGGGTAACTGTGTATGATAATTTGAACCACAGTGTAATGATTTGTCTCCAAGGTGACAATGACAAGTGTTTGGACCCACCAAGACGAGTTTGTTTCTGTTTCCAGTTAAGTGGTTTGCCGGCTTTAGGATGTTTGTAATGTAGAGCCTTTAGCATCAGACAAAAAAAATGTCATGTATTCTGTGTTAGCCAGCTGTAGAAATGGAGCCACTTTAGAAGTCCCACGTTTACTGCATGCTTGCTCAACTACTGCTGCACTTTGGGCCGATCCCCAAGAGGAATTGTTTAGAAAAGTTACGTTTTTCTCTTTTCAGTCTTTGAAAGATGCAGTGGATGGTTTGGTAACTAGCTGGTAGAGAGACACTGGAGTTTTGTGTTCCAATATACACATTTTGTTGTACTGTAGAACACATTGTCTACAGTACTAATGCAAGATAGATGCAGGACAAATGCATGAAGAAGGCCGTCTACAATGGCTAACATTGTAATCCATGTGCAAGGGGTAATCCTAAAGTCACCCAAGTCATAAGGTCTAAAGCCTTTAACCGCTCCTTTGATGGTCTATTTAGAAAGATGACCTGTATTTGTTCTGGGAATTATTATTCCAGACAACCCAGTAATGTGATGATTGACAGTCTCACTTTATTGTGTAAATTTTTCAGCATATCACTTTCAATCAAAATAACCTTGTTATTGCACAATGTTGAAGCAGTTCTCACAGATGAGATGGCGTCTACCACAAATGGTAATATTGTTTGCATGCCCCCTTTTCACACAGATGTATGAAAAGTAAAATCCATAACACAGCTAAGGTTACCTGAAGGTCTTGCCTTTCTTTTCCCAAGAACACACAAGCTAATATTCTGAGCAGTCCCCCACTGAAAAACAAAGGCAAGAAAAACCTCAAGACTTTGATGCCTATGAACAAATTCTCAGGGACTCTAATCTTAATAAAAGCTTGCTTTACAAATCGCAAGCTGCTACCCGTTACATGCACCTGCATAAGCAATGCTCTGGACATAAGCAGTTTAGGTTTTGTGTTAATCTTTGGTACTTTGAAAGGTGAATACAACCAAATTTCAGCGACACAAATACGTTTTTCATATGCTCTTAGTACAGTTCACCATGTATGAGAGAACATTCACCACTGTCTCTTATACCCTGAAACAAGAGAAGAGTGGGTGAGACAATTTAGAATCAATGTGGTTTGAGAACATCCTATGTAATCTTCATATATCTGGTTCAGAGCAGTTAGCAGCACTTCTGTCCAATAAGGCTCATTTGGATGTAAAAGTTCATTCAGTGTGGAACAGCTCCTGTATATCTTGATGACACAACAGATTAGATTCTTGGTTTTCTGGTCTCTAGCTTAACAAGAGTTTACCATGATCGCTAATAGTGGTCAGGGTGGGACACTAAAAGGTGAAGAGGTTCAGCCATCGTTGGTGAGTCCACCTTTCTCTGGACGGACCGCTCGCTCGCTGCTGTTTAGGAGAAAGTTTTGTATTTCGCTCGTAGGTTTTGTACAGCACTTCCCGTGTGCCTCGAAAATTTCCCGCCGGTGACCATACCCAACTCCAGTAATTAATTTGGGAATCTTTGGGGTCTCAATTAGTGGGGATAGGACACGCTTCTCTGTTGCAGCCCCAATTTGTGATTTAGATTGATAGGACGGGTGTATTTTTGACATAAAAGTCTTGTTAATGCAGCTTTAAAAGAAGATGACACAGTAAAAGAGTGCATGACAATGGGTATTTCGGACATAGGTTATACTCTCTCCACTTCTACTACTCCACATGCTGTAGAGAAAGTCATGCACCAACTCTCTCCTAGTATTTTATCATTCCTAGAAAACATAATCAATCTAGGCTCTTCTACTCTACACCTCACCTATCTCGTGCATCAAATGTTGGGTCACAGCTTCACTATCAAAACCATATTGGAGTGTTGAGTGTGGGTTTAATGCTGGTACACCGCAAGCTTTGTGTGCTGCATGCTTTTGCACGGGTGTTAAGGTCTTGTTTTAATAAAGGAGAGATTTCGAAACAATAGTGTTTTCCTTGAGTAGCCCTCAGTACAGAAAATTTGTCATTAGTTTGCCAAATGGTTTCTAGTTCATACAAGGCACCAGGACTTTCTCAAGGCCTGCTCATAAAAGGGAGAGGAGGGGAACAGGAATTAAGTTGGGTAGAGCAGAGATTCTCAACCTGGGCATTGCAAGATGATTTGTGGAATCTAAGAACATTTGTTAAATAATGAATATTTGCAGCCTTGAGGCTTCTTCCAATCATTACTCAAGTAAAATAGCCTGAAAAGGGAAAATAAAAAGAATCATTTGATGTCAAAGTTCACCATTCTGCACGTTTATGCCTTCAACAAGAGGTTGCAGTTAGGCATTGCTTCATTTTTGGTGGTTATGAGCAAAACAGCTGACAACCACAGCGGTAGAAGACGAGCCTACCAACTTGATAGAATTTCTCTTTATGCAAAATTGCCCCTGCCCAAATTTTGCCTAGTCAGACAAATGTCCTATTTAACAAAAGCCATAGTGCTGTCCAGTTCAGGATGACGTAGAAAGGTCACCATTTCGATCCCTACTCTAATAGTATTCCTTCATGTTTTGTTGTTATGCCCTATAGCAAGGCACCTAACCCCAGCTTAGTGTCCTTGTTGTTTGAAATGAAAGGTTCGGGCTCTCCAGTTGGATAATGCCAAAGACTGTAAACCATTGAACCCATTCTGCCTGATACACTGCTTCAAAGCGGGGGTAAAGCTTTGTGATGGACAAGCCTCTTGTTAAGGGAATGTACTTGTACAGATATAGCCATTGCAGAAGTCCCACCTTTTACTGCGTGCTTGCTGAACTACTGCTGCACATTGGCTGCATTCCCAAAGGAATTATTTTGGGGAAAAAACAAGTTATGCTCAGTTTTTAGCCATCCATATTCACCCCAAGGTGGTAACTAGTTGGTATAAAGACAGTAGAGTTTTGTGTTGCAGTATAGTAGTTTGATTCTAGCCTATACTCTTCAAAGCTGAATTGTCTGCAGTACTAATGAAACATGGATGCAGGACAAAGGCATGAAGGGGGACTTACAATGTCACTATATCAATCTGCCTCACGTTAGAGACAAGATAGAGGTCCTGTTGTATGGGCTATTCCTGCTTAAGGAAGGCTCACTGTAGTACGTTTCTATTCTCATCATGTAAGAGAATGTTCCAACATGTAGGTAAACTAGGTGATATTTACAAAAAGCAAATGTATGGACTCTCCAAAATCATTTTCCATTGTGTAAGCCCAGTTGAGTTTGGCCATCACACATGCACATGACAATAAAATATAAGAATTGGTCCCTCAACAGGACAAGGAAATGAAACGAAGAGGCTAAAAGTGTCCACAAAATTAATGAGACCATAATCCCACTTTTAAATTTTTTGGACGGGGTTTTGCAGATCCACCAATGCACAAGCTACTCTGTTGCACTGCTTCACATATATTTTAGGCTAAACTTGTATTCTTCTTCCCACCGGTAATTTGAAAGCCAGTGGAATGTGGGAAATGATTGGAAGAGTGGAGGGGGAGGAAAAGATATGCCTTGCTTGGTCACTTTGGTGTCTGAAATCTGTAGCTGAGACGGCGTTTGACTGATTTGTGTTTTTCGACCACATGTGCCAGACCCGCCTGCTATTCTCAACCCATAATTCCTCCCTGAATTCAGGCATGCGACTAATTTACTGTAGGGATAGGCTTTTTTTCTTCTATGGAGCAGAAACCTTACCCCTGTTCTGTTACAGGGCTCTCCACCAAGCACTGTAAGTGATGCCACCTGTCAGGCTGACAGCTTATTCTCCATATGGGGAGGGCCTTTATCAGCTGCAGTTGTGGGGTCCAGGAAAATGTCTGCCACCTGCCAAGGATTTTAAACCTTTAACCCTCACAACAGGTTGCTGATATTCCAGAATGTTTCAATTAGTTTACTGTGCTCTTTGTCTTTGTCTGTTTATTTTTTATTTTGCAGCCCATTTTGGTGATAGTGAACGTGAATCCTGGTTTCTTCAGGCCAGAGGGAGACGGTGGGTTGTAAACCCCTTCCCCATGTGTTGAACTGCACAGTAGATGGTCTACTGATGCAAATATCGCAAAGGAACCCCATTGGTTCTGTCTGTATGGGTGTGCGCTTATTGCACATGGACTTTCCTCCAGCTTTTTGGTCTTTTAGGCTGTATTGAGTAATATTTTACTTGAGTTTACTTGAGTCGTATTTTTAGGAATTGGCTTATCAGATTGAATTGTAAAGGATATGACAGGCAATGTTTGCCTTTTGTTTTAGTTTGTGGCTCCTCGTTACAAGAATCAACATTAAAACATGTTATAAATAGCTTGTAACAAAGGTTAAATCCCTCTCTCAGATATTTGAAGTGTTGGTTTTGAGAGCAGCTGGTCCAGGTGATGTTTCCTACCCTTTACTGCCATATGGTGCAGCAGAGAGTTGCTCTGGCTCTACTATGAGCATGGTGTGGCTTTAGGCTTTGATACTCTTCCCCTGTCAGCTCTACACTTTAACAGGCAGGTCCAACATATCTTCTAAGCACAACCATAGGATCTGGACAACTTCCAGATCAGAAACCACTCTGTTGCTCTCTCTATCACACCACAGTGTTTGCGTGTAGCCATGTTTACTCTGTGTTGGCCAGTTATCGTAATGCACCATTTGTTAGCACATTGAAAATTCTCAAACAAAGCACAAATGGTCAAAAGAAATTCTGTCAGCAATTGTGAACTTGTGCAGTCAGAGCAAAAAGCAAAGCTATACTGAGGGCCAAACTAAGGAGGTTTTAATAGAATTTCTAAAACACCATTTGCGAAAAGCAGGATAGCATTTTCTGATTCTGAGTGCCCTGTAATTTGAAGTGTGTGGGTTCAAGCCACTTATTTTGTGGTAATGGCTTTACTGGCGAGTTCTCTGAAAAGACGGAGGCCAACGCAACCTAGGGTTGAGCTAGCTGCCTTGCCTTCCTGACTGATTGACCAAGCCGCTTCCCCTTTGGTATCTGGCCACAGTTGTTCTGCCCTCATGGCTAACCTCACTGGGCGTAGCTGTCCACCATTGGGTGTTTAGAAAGCCCAATAGGAGGACACCTGCCGCTGGATTTATTTATTCCGTCTCTTGCACAAACACCCGTGCAATCTGTTTATGGATGCAGATGGAGAGCATATGGGGTAAACAAATGCCCAAATCCCCCTTTTTCTAAACTGACTTCTAAACAACATCCAAACACCCCATATTTTTAGCATCCTTATTTGAATAATGCATCTGTTGAAGCAGTTTGTCACGCATCACTCTGAAATGTAATTTAACCAAACATAAACAGTACAGTATTGTCTAATCAGAGCTCTTGGTCGCATGTCCTCTATGCACCGGTCGGCGTTCTGTCCTTTGCGTATTTTCAAGATTAATGTGTTCTTTATTTTCCCATTCAGGGAAATTCTTGTGGTCACTGAGTGCATAAAAACACAGAAACATGAATTTAAAAAAAAACATAGTACTGTTCCTAACCAGTCACACTAAACCTCCTCTCTCATACATGCAGTCACACACCCCTTACACACAAACACCCTCCCTTGTATTTATCACATATGCGCATATGTTGTAGGCCAGTAACATTATTGCACAGAGACACCCTCGAAAGAAAAACAAACAAAAAACAAAAGTTTCTTTGCACCTTTTTTGTGTGGCCTGCTGTGTAGAGCTTCAAGAGAATACAGATATAACATGTAACCACTGTGTAGAGCAAGTTAACTTTGAACAGTTAACTTGTGCATTTTTGTTTCTGGTGCCAAGACATCTGTCTAGTGACACACCCTGTAATTATAAACGAAAAGGAAACGGCGTCTTTTGAT
>OMLI01020507.1:0-16204 GCA_900302605.1 Rondeletia loricata
AGTGCTCACTAACACAGATTTAAACAAATTTGTGAACAAAATGTGAGAGAAATAGGCCTTTAGTGTACATAGAAAAAGTCTTAGATCTTTGATTTCAGCTCATGAAAAATTTGAGCAAAAACAAAAGTGTTGCGTTTATACTTTTGTTCAGTGTAGGAGAATGTTGTTTTAATAAACCACTTTTGAATCACACAGCGCATCCGATGCAGAAAAGGAAAGGTTGTTTGCATCAGAACCAGGACACACAGTGTCATAGATGCAATGCAGCTTACACAGTTCCGCACTATAGGTTGTTATCAATAACGTCATATTCCAACGCTCGATTCCTAGCTGGGGGGCAAGCGAGCAGACAGCTGCCCTGTCACATAGCTATATAGTCATTTTAGAGTTTATAAGAGCATTTATGACTTCTGATAGGTTAAATAGCTACTTTCGATACTTCGATACTTTTAAAATACGTAATATTTTCGATACAAAAAATATGGTATCTCGATACTTCGATAGTATCGATACTTTTGACAACCCTAGTTACTATTATTATTAATTGTAGTAGTAGAAGTAGTTCAAGCTCAGAAGGTCTGAAACGCACATCATAGAGATATGAAACTATAGGTAACACATGTAGAGTTCACTAGAGTCATTTTGGGGCCGTAAGTGATGATTTCCAGTCCTGTGTCACAAATAAGCTGATATTTGTAGAAAGGTAGAAAAAAAAATTGGATTAAAACTGTAGAAGTCCTCTGAATGTATTATCCTACACTGATTAAACAAGAAGACAATCTGTTTTTCACTTTTGCACAGTTTGAACTATAGCTCATAGGCATGTGGCCTAATTGTACATTTACAAGTAGGAACTGCTGCCGGTAAATAATGACAATAATCTTGGCAATGATTTGGCCTTGGAAAAAGGTTCAAAGGTATGATATGTTTCCTCATCAATTTATGTCTTTGGGGCAGCAGGGTGACATAGTGAGTAGGGAGGCCGCCCTTCAACCGGAGGACCCCCGCTCAAGACCCTGTGTCGGCAAGCATCCGCCCTGCGGAAGTGTACATGACTGAATCCATGCCAGCTCCAAGGCAGAGCTTTTCCTGCATAAATAATTTTTTGGCGGGCGCCAAAGCGTAATTGCCGAGCGGCCAAAGCCGCCAGAACAGAAAATTCATAATTTGGAGCTGAAAATGTGATTTAGAACAGTTTTCCATGAGATATTCCCAAGTTTTGGAGCCGTGTAGTACAGGCGTGTACACTGAGCTTAGAATATTAATACACCAATAATGGACAATAGAGTATTGTGATTTTATTGTTGTTTGTTTTTAAAGGCTGGTGATGCAACGTTTAACCGTGCCAAGTTACTGAATGTTGGGTATTTGGAGGCTCTAAAGGACTACAGTTGGGAGTGCTTCATTTTCCACGATGTAGACCTGGTTCCTGAGAATGATAACAATTTATACATGTGTGATAAGCAGCCCAAACACTTGGTGGTTGGTCGGAATGCCACAGGATACAAGTAAGTATATGACTAATCCCCATTAGTCTTGAGTCAGCAGTGTAACTTTATATTACCCTAGTGAAACAACAATGCATAAACATATGACAGGCTGGTATTTATCACAGGCCCTTTATTACTACCATTAATCTTAAAATCCAAAAAGAGAACTGGAGTGGTTTGTGCTTTGTGTTTTTCCTCTCTTAGGCTGCGTTACAAAGGCTACTTCGGAGGAGTCACAGCCATGACCCAAGACCAGTTTCATAAAGTTAATGGATTTTCAAACACTTACTGGGGTTGGGGTGGAGAGGATGATGACCTTCGCATCAGGTGAGACGCAAACAATTGGAAGTATAATTCCATGTATCCATTAGACTTGGTCAGATAGCATTTGCAGATAATTCCTAGTGTTTGTTTTAACCTGTCTGGAGCACCAGACCTGTATACCCAGATGTGGTATACATTCATGCGTTCACTGATGACTGTGGTTCTGCTGTCTCTGTGGCAGGGTGGAGCTGCAGAAAATGAAGATTGTGAGGCCGCCCCCTGATGTAGCTCGCTACACCATGGTGTTTCATAAACGTGACAGTGGCAATGAAGTCAATAAAGACAGGTCAGTAAAAGTAGACAGGGATAATGTGTTAGAGATGTATGCATGCTTGCTTCTGCATAGGTAAATTAAATGTATGCATAACTGATTCATGCTGCAAATTGTATTCATTCAATGGACACATTTCAATGTTTTTACAGGATGCAGTTGTTAGGACGCACACCCCAAGTATGGAGAAAGGATGGCCTCAACAACTGTTTGTATAAGACTTTGTCAGTAGAGAGGCTATCTCTTTATGTGAATGTTACTGCAGATATTGGCAAGCCACAGGTCAATTGAGATTTCAAACAGGGAGCCCCACTGTGACCAAAAAATATATATATATTTTATATATTTAGGCCATTGAGTGCAGGAAAGCTACTGCATGTGCACAAAACACTATAATGAGCACATAAGATGCACATATAAAAATGAATATCAGCTACCAACTAGTCATTGAAGAAACTGGTAGGAGTTAACACGCACATCTCCACACCCTTGCATATCATGCCATCTTCATTACTTTGTATCAACACCAGGCTTTCCCCATATATTGATTATGTTTGGCCATGTAAATTAACAGGCACGCAAGTACATTTGTTACTGCCAAAGAAGTAATGGTTTCCTTTTTTTCTAGGAAAGGTTGGGTATGCCCAAACAAATAAGTCAATAAATATTCTTGGTATCTAGAATGAATTCCTAAAACATGCAACCTAAACGTCCAACTAAGATTAAATCATTCACATGCTTTATTAATTGCCTGCATGCTATATTACATATCAAATATACATATATTTTGTATATCGTGTACATGCAACTCGTGAACAATGTGTATTTTGTGTGCTTCATTTGTAGATGCAATGGCATTTCATAAGCGTAAGTTAATGTGTTGTTTGGGTCTGGTTCTAGGCTGCTTGGACTGTCAGTGAGATATGTTTGTTCGGCAGCTTAGCAGAGATGTAACGTTAGGTACACTCCTGCCATTGCCCTTGACCAAGGCATTGGCCTCAGAACTGGAGCTGGTCCCAGGCCGTCCTTGTAAATAAGAATTTGTTCTTAAGTGACCTGCCTGGTTAAATAAAGGTTAAATAAAATAAAAGTATTATTGACACTGGAGCGCTAGTCACTAACTGGCCACTATGTGTTAGTTAATTGATGTGAAAATAACACTGGATCAGTTCAGAAAAGTAATTAGTGCAACAGTAGATTAAAGTTAAATTCCTATGTCACCAACATTACAGTCTATATAGTCTTATCTCCATGAAACCAAATAGGGCATGTTAATTATCTTTGAATATATCAAACATGGCCACTGACAATAATACAATCTGTAGACATTTTTCCAGTTTTTATAAGAAAACATTGCCTTAAGGCCGTGAAGAGATTTAAAGTGTAGCATGCATCCTGTTTCTCATTACATTTTTATGCTTGAATGTCAAGAAAGCTCAAGGACCATTGCTAAGCAATAAAAAAGTATATGGAGGACTGATGGTGCCAGGTGAAATTCAAATAAAATACATTATTTTGAATATGGCAATTATATAATTGGTTAAGTCATAGAAAGCAAAAAATATGTTCTCATTTCTGCAGTTGTGGGTTTGGTGGTCACTGCAAACCTCAGGACTCCCTACAACTGGCCTAGATTTTGTTACCACAAAGAAAAGAAATCTTTCCTCGATGAAGGCCACTGCTGGGCTCCTCACTCAAAACATGCTGAACGCAAGGATTAAAGGAGAGTTTCATTTCAAACTATTTGAGGCTCTAACCTTAACTTAAAAGAAGGGCTTTGACTGCCTGGGGGCAATTCGTTTACTAGAGCTTGAGAACATCTTCAAAATGGCTATGGATGAACAAACAATTTGTCTTGAAAAGCAATTTTGTGAGGCATATACTCAACGATAAGAAGAGATTTCTTACAGTGCATGCCTATTTATAATGCCTTAGACACCTGGTTTTTAAATAAGAATAAATAGGTGGTGGATTATTGGATTATCTTATTTTTTTATACTTAAACATTTCTTAACAAATGATAATTATAATAATTTGAGATCAGTCATATATGTAACTGTTTTACTGCAGAAGTATGTGAAGAAAATTTAGTTTATAGACAGAATCTGTATACTTTATTTTGGGTAATCATTGCATGCTGCTCAGATGTGTAGTGATTGATACACTCATATCATCAAACTTGTAAAATGAATGAATTTATTTGACTTAATTTATTTTTTTAAAGTGGCGTGGCTGCTGGTATGTTTTGTTTTTGTTTATCTGACCAGCAAGTCAGATTTCTTCAAGACTGCCTGAGCAGTACTGACAAGCTACTTTGTGGTTACAGTTTACTTGAGCCCCTGTTCATGACATATTCATAACTGTTACACTGGAGCTTCATAACCGTTACACACATTAATGAGTATTGAATCATTCCAATCGCCCCAACTTTTCTTTTCTTTTTTGTTGGTTTAGTTTTTTGTACATTGTTACAGGGTTGATGTGAGGAGTGAATTACTGTTCATAAATGTGCCATGTACTGTGGCCATTATGAAGCTCTTGAATGGTAAAGTGTATATCCATAACATTTCAAATATCAGAATACAAGTTCTCTGTTGTTGGTTGGTTCTGTATATTTCTACCCTTGATTGAATGTGAGATGTATTACAACTGCACAAGGTAAACGACAACGTACTAATAAGATTTCACAACCAAGAAAATGAGTGCTAATATATTCGCATCAAGCATTTCAATAATGCATTTTTTTTGTTGAGTTTCTACTTTACCTGATTCATTGTAAAATGAAATACAAAGTGTTGCCATATTGACTCTGAGATCGCCATCTGCTGGGATTCGTTTTGAATGTTTGTACATTGTTGATTTTGAATGGTCTTATATTGTCATTGCGTTGATAGGGGAGACACAAATAATGACTGAAGATGGGATTATTATGCATTTCACTAAGATAATTTTCTCTTCAAAACGTATAATAAACATTTATCTTTCTTATGAGTTCTGTTTTTATGCTTGCCAGAAGGACAAGCATCTACATTTTTGGTGCCACAATTTTGGTCGATTATCTGAGATATGATATTGAACATGTTGTTGTCTTTGCTTGTGTGTATAAATACATAGGCTACCTCCACAGTTACCTTCAATACATGCAGTTAACCTACACAACTACTCAAGCAGACTTTAGTATCACACATCCACACATGTTTATGAAACTTACTTAGAATAATCAGTACAATACAATTCACTATAATGACATTATCATTACATGTTCTCTACCAGCCAACATTAGGAATGATGTTATCCAAGACTAAACAAATAACTTGTAATATCCCAGTTGGCAAGCATGTAACGAAGCTAGTTTTCACTTGTTCGCATTATTGTCAATGCACAGGATTTGCTATAACTATCTCTTGTGTTTAATTTATGTTGAGTACTTCTGTAGAAGCTTTGCTTTGTTAGATGAAAGGGTTCAGAGAGCGTATATAATTGGAGTTATAACATGGCCCCCATCTATAAGAGATGGTTTATTGAACAGGGCCCCCAACATTGCAACAAGCCTTAAAGCTGAGCTGAGCTGAGCAGATTTCGTTTTTACTTAATTTCCCCTCAGGGATCATTTAAGTTAATATTTTCTCATACTATTACACTGTCATCACCCTCTTTATCATCTACAATAGCTTCAGCAACAATATGAAAGGTGTCTATGGAAGGTGTATGAGTGCTCAGTCTTAACACTCAAGCTAAAAAATACAAAAAATGCACCCCATAATGCAGATGGTATGAAGCAATCCTGTCCAATCCAACAGAACAACAACAACAGTGTAAAACAACCCAAACGTACCACTTAAGACTGTTTTCCTACTTAAGGGCTCCAATTGTGTCTTTTCAAGTCAGAGTCGGCTACTGTTTTCAGTTACTTCTGAAGTTGCCTTTATGACCAGATGTTAGCCTCAGAGAGTAACCTGATAATAGATCTTGTCACAGATTTATAGCCTCTATTGTACTCATACTAATATACCCTGCATCTCCAGCTGTGCCACTCTGCTTCAGCTGCTATTTCTGTGTAGCTAAATGTATATCTTGTATATCTTGGTTTCTGCATCTACAAAGTAGACTTTGCAGACTTTCTTGGGTTGATTCTTACAAGGACAATGCACAATGAGTGCATAACAGTATTAGACAGCCAGTTCATTTTCACCGCTGTCCCTGGGCATGATGTAAAAAAAAAAAAAAAAACATCATAAAGAAAATAGAAATGTTAAATACTATACAAAGGAACATGGAGCACAATAAGATGTGGGAGAGGACCTAAACTAAAAAGATAAGCGACACTTAACATGCAGACAGCAACCAAGAACGCAGAAGTAACTATGTAAAGCAGAGCGACAAAATAACATACGATCGACAAGATGAAGCAGCTATAATAAGGTACAAGGAGACAGAGCAACCAAATATCAAACAAGCAAAGTATACACCATTAGTACAAATGAATCTCATGCCAAATAGAAGGGGACATTGTTGGAGAGGATGTAGAACAAGGGATGCGAGCACACTATCACCTCTTCCATAATTCAACCAAGGAGGTTCATTGATTGTCAAGTCCAGGGAAATTCAATTCAACTTCATTGTTCCTGAGGGTTTCTTTTTTTTTTGCAGCCAGGTGTTAAACTCATCACAACTTTAAAACACAGCCACAACATGTGTCACTCGTAACTATACTGTATAGCCTTCTTTTGTTGTGGCAGTCAGATTCCCAAACGACACTGTCTATAAATTGTCTCAGTATTTCCATTGAAGTTAAGTTAATTGATATCCCAGCATGCTTGTAGCTTGTAACACATTTCATATCCTTATCTTTAATGATATGAATAAGTAATGAGGAGTAACATCAGTTGGCTCTGGGGTGGATATACACTTATGGTATATGTGTCTAAGAGAATTTGGGTAAATGAAAAAGGCTTGACAGAAAACATGAAGAAAAATGAAGGACAGCAACACAAACACATGCTGCTGGTCTCTACAAGAGCAGCCCTGCAATGAAGCATACAGGGAAAATGGCCACTGACCCCACCCATCCTGGCCGCCACTTGTTTAGAAACTTCAATCATGACCAAACCAATGGCCACCTGCCTGAAACCCTCCCTACGGGGGAGAGCAGGGTACAATGAGCCACTTTTTAAAATCATTTGTGCTACTATAGCTAACAGAATGTATTTATTTCAAACAGTAATTGTTATGTATACTTAAAGTTGTAGGACATTCATGGTCATTAAAACATAGGTCATAGTCATGACCTGATATCGTACCTTATAAAGCCTTAAATATATAATACATAATACATTTAATATATAATACTTTTTAAAATATATAATATAGTCTCAAATGTATCTACTTTGATTTAGATACAAGAATCATGACATCTTTGCCATGATGACATTTTTTGACCTGGTTCTCTCACCACTTTCTCCATGTGCTCTCCTCCATCACAGATTCAGGGAAATGAATTACTCTTCCAAATTTTTTGATCACGATTAATTTTGTGTATAGTTGCCTAGAAATAAGGGATGCCTCATCTTACCCACTGACTCAACTCACCCGTTCTCTCCTATAAACAGAAAGCTCTGCCCCTTTCACCTATCAGTCACATCTGCACTACGTCCGTTCTGTTGCTGAATGTTAAATTGCAGTGTAATGTGCACATATCTTCCCATTCAGACCAGGTGCTGGGCAGAGAAACATTCATTAAAACAAGTACAGCCCACACACTATAACTGTTCTTTCCACCATTTACTGTGAAGAGAAGGCCATATTACTGAATGCTGACATATCCTGCTCTCATCAAGTTGAATCAAAATTATTTATGAGGCATTTTTAACAAAGTGCTTTACAGAGAACAAATACAAGAAACAAGAAACAGATATTTGCGCTCTGACCCTACGTACTGGTCATTTTACTCTCACTGGGCCCTATTTTTGTGAATCCAGTTCACAACGCTGGCGCAGTTCGGTGTGACCAACAGATTTTTGGTAATTTCGTGACCAAACATGGTGCAGTTGTAAAAGGGGTTGAATTAGGAGGAATACATTATCAGTAGGTGTGGTAGAGGGTGGCATCAATCATGGCCAATCAAACCAGCTTCTCTCATCCCCTTTAAAAGCAGCGTGCTCCCTGCCATGGTGCACTGATATGCATCATGATGGATGAGTCCAGACCAGCTTCTCCCAAGAGGAAACTGACGTCCTTGCCCTTCTCAAAACCTGCTTGTTTAAGAAGGCCTTTTTATAGGCTGTTCTGCTTTTATGTCACCATTTTATTCTCCTGTTTGAAGTCTGTTTAGGATCCTTGCCTACTCTTTTTTATGTTGTTTTCTATGCTGTTTTTGCCTTTTATTGTTCCATCGTATTGTTGTTATGTTATTTTCTCTCTTTTAGTAGTTATTGTTGTCTTTGGACTTTCTTTTATTTTGTCTGTAATATACAGCACCCCAAATATGCCACCAAGGGCAGACGATGTCCATTTTTAAGTTGAATTTACACTTCTGGAGATATTGAAATCCTTGTCACCATGTTGTCTGTGCGTAAGGATGTGTATCGACAGTTTTATGTTGGAAGACAATGATTCACACAATAACCACATGTGCAGATACAACTAACTTTATATCACAATAAAATGTGTTTCTATTATGTTGTCGGTTGCCTGTAGTTTGTTTTATTTAAGTGATTAAAAGGTTGCATTCAGTTATTCCCCTTTAAATCAACAACGTTTTATGATAAGTAAGGAATATTTTGCCCAACATTAGCCAGCTGCCCTTGTGACTCCCTTTCCATTCCATCCCTTAGCAGCAGTTACATTTTGAAGACCATTACCAGAAAACCAAACAATGGATTCCAAATGTGCCAAGACTATATGCACCACTTTGAGGACATGGAATCACATAAAAAAAACAAAAAAAACAATGGAATTACCCCATATTATTCAGACACAGTGAAATGTCCTCTCACCATAGACCTATTTTCACCAGTGCAAAGAAAGAGTGGGATGTCTGAGGCTTTGTATGGACAGAATGATGTCATCTCCTTTTCCTATGGTGTAGAAAGGAAGCTTTGTTTTGTGGAGGCCAGGATGGCCTGGTCATCATGCTCACTTGTGACATTCAAAAAACACTTTTAGCACACACATATCAGCTCTGCAAGACAGTACACTGTGATCTAGCTCTACTTTATAAACCAGTCCATTCAGGTATTATTAGTGGAGCATTCAGAGACAGATCTTTATAGCATAATAATGGCTCTTGAAATGCGTACTGTATGTCTGCAAAGCAGCCTGGGGGATGTTACTACATTATAACTGTTTAACCTTGCTTGCCAATGCAAATATAGTAAACCATGTAAGCAAGGGTGTGTGAAATCACCAGTGGTGTGTTGATATATTGGATTTGCAACAAAAAGGAGGACAATAGCTTTTGGAAAGTATATGCCTTGATGCTGATCTGCTGTTTGTTCCAAAATCAAACCAATGTTCGGAGCAGACATGTGAAGGTGGTTTGATGTGCCACTTGATGCTTCCATTGCATTTCTGCCTTTAGTTCTTGAGTCAAGAACTGAGACAATAAATTTAAGTTAGAAAAAAAATGTCTTTGATCCAATAAATCACTATATAAACAAAGCCAGTGGTGGGGCGACTGTTTCAACAGGGGGAGCCATACTGCAATTACAGGTTAGGCCTTTAAATGTCACCTCGTGGGAAGTTGAGTGTTTCACAATGGCAACATGTCAATGTAAACTGAGTAGACACCTCAATTTATGGATCTTGGGTTTTAGGATCTAAAAGTGTGAATTTATTAGAAGACAGTTGTGGCCACAAATATGAGACATATATCATAAAACTATTGCTGCCCATAGAATTTTCTATCATCCATCTCAAGCAATTCACTGCAGTGCAGTGATGTTATAGGATTACATTTACTCTGATCTCGAGAGCTCATGTTTAAAGACAGAAAGCAACAGAAACACAACTTGGAATACTGTAGGAAAACATGAATTATTTCACAAAATATCAGTGTAAACATCAGTGAAGTTCTGCTTTAAAATGAATGGACCTGGTTTTCAATGTTAACGCAATCAATAATGCTATGTTTGCAATAAAGTTGCAGTCCGGTTTGAAAGAGAAAAGATGAATCTGCATAGCAGTTAGTAACGAGAACCATGTGGCGTCCATCTCCTCACCCCACCCCCCATCTCCCCCCATTTCCCATCTGTGCCCTTCAGGCCCTCACTTCAGTCACCTCCCACTTCCCTCTTCCTTCAGAACCAGTCTGTTTTTGTTTTCGAGACCAGGCTCTTTGCACAGGAAACTGTGTACTTTGGGAGCATTCAGGAAGGCAGAGAGCAGCCTTCCCGTTAGGACTGAGTTTGGCAAAAATAAAAACAATTAAAAAAAGGATAAAAGAGGTCAGTAATTCCTAAACCAGTAGAGAAACAGAAATCTGCTGTTCTCCTCCCCTTGCTTCACTTCCCTCCCCTTTGCACAGTCTTCACATTTCAAAACTCCTTGCCACACCACACCACTGCCACGAGTCCATGGCTGTCTAAACATAGAATATTTGAGAAACTAAAAGGGAAATTACACACAAAAAAGATGATGTTCCTGGGATAATGTGCTTCACTTGATGCATGTGTGGTTCCTCAACTACGGAGAAGCCAGTGAAAAGGGAGACTGTGTGGAATGGAGGAAAAGAGGAGGAGATAAAGCGGCGCAGAGAGACTGGCTGGGGGTGAAAAAACAACAGGAAACCAAGCAACTCTAATGCTGTTTCTGCAAATCCTTCTGAGATAAAGCAGTGGACTGCCATTGCCACTCCACGTCCCAGCTAATAAAAAGATAGACCATGCCTTTTCTTTGATCATCACTTGATATATTGACATTCTAAAGGACTTCCAAGTTTAAAAAGTGACGTCATTTCTGTTCTCAGCCTCCAACAGTGTGGTTAGTCAAGATGTGAGCGGATGCAGTCTTTTGGGAGCTGATTGCTGGGGTTTCTATGTGGCTGCTTTTTGACCCACAAACTAACCCTTTCTCAGGGTCATATGGATCAATCGTTGTGCTTTCAAGGAGTTGTTTGTTTTAATCATCTGGACTACTAACTGGAGCCACATGAAGAATAAAGGGACTAAGCAGAAGTCCAAAAAGAAAGGAAGTGAAAATGCGTTTGGCTGTGACCTGATAGAACATCTTCAGAATTCAGGACAAGATGGTAAAGTTTTTATGTTGCTTCTTTGTAATCTAGCGCTCCTTTGAAAGCCGGTATCATCAAACTATACACTATCAGTGGCATACAGTATAACATTTATGATGAAAATGTAGCTTTATTTTTAATTTCCCAGATTATCATTGGTACTCATTATTTAACTTATAAGCATATATGGTGAAATTGGGAGAGAAAAGAGAAGAGGTGTTTTACATAGCCAATAGAAGGCTTTATCCTGGTATCACCTATGAATTGATGGTGTACATGTGCTTTACATTTAGTAAAGCAATTCATTCACTCATTGACTATATAACATGGGCATTTGTGACTTTGGGTGTGGCTCATGGATTTTTTGTGTCAATTTCCTCCAGTCACTATAGTGCCTGTGACTAGTTGTCTGACAAAAGACTGGGCGGTGCTGCTCACAGATGAGAGGAAATAATGAGATGCTCTAATGAGCAAAAAAAGGCTTGATCATCGAGTCTCTGGTCAGGTTTACTGGAACCGTACAAACCAGAGGTTTTTATTCTTTATTTATTTGTATCTATTCTTATTCCTTTTCTTTCTTCTGTTCTTATGCCTTTTTCTTTCCTACAATAGCTGATCAGTAATTGATTTGGCAGCAACATGATGTGCCACAAGAGAGAGAGTGAACAGAAATCTACCACGTGCAGCATCAACTTGGGCATCCAAATAGCTGTGTTGAGGATAACTTTAAGGAAGCCTTGTGGAGTGGCCATATACACTCTGTAAGGCGGGGCATTCGGTGCAGGAATAGGAAGAGTTTGGGTAGTGGGTACACTCTCGTACCCGACTGTCATAGATGCCCAGAAGGCATATCGTGTTTTTTAACCATCGGCCTTTCAGTATCACTGGAATGTCAAGACAAGTATACTTGGCCGAATACCAGATGGAAAGTGTGTTAAATAACTAATTGCTCATATTTTTCAGTTGCTACTCAGCACTTAATCCAGTGCTCGTCTTGGCATTTAACATACTGACAAACCAACAGAAACACAAACTGGGTATTAAGTTTAGATGCAGTGATGATCGAAAACCACCTTACCTTGATATTATCTTGATCTGGATCTATGAGCAGGGTACAAAAGTGTACCTGATGCCCACATTTTTGCACTATGGCTCCATACCCAAAGGAATTACACTGAATTCATATTGTTCTTTTTTCACCTGCATTGAGGCACAACATTGCACTGTCACAGTCGCTGTTCACCTGAAATTGCACGCTTACCCCACAATCTCCTAGTATTGATGAGGGTCTTTATATGTAGCCGTAAATTATATACTGCGTCCCACTAATAAGGTAATTAAAAAATACTGTCTCATCTCTGTAGGAATATTAGTATCACTTACTACTATAGCACTGGCTACTACAACACTCACTACTATAACACCTGGTTTGAAAAATGCCTGAAACCACAGTGGATTCTAAAGCTCCAGTTTGTAAGATTAAGCATTGACATATCTCTAATATTAATAATCAATTAAGAAGGATCAATAAATGATGCTCTTCTGTGTGATACTTGTCATTATTGAACGCTGCTATACGCTGCTACAGCAATTTCAAAATCTGATGTCTACTCTGGACATATAAAATACAAGATGGAGCTCGCACCTTTCTCTCTCACAGGGACAGAACACTTCTTGATCACATAACTCTGATGGTTGTTTAGATCATTTGTATCATGGCTATTTATTTTCATGCATCATTTAGCCTTAAGATGACACAGAAGCCAGCAACTATCAAGCAGACACCCAACCAAGCATCCTCTGTTACAAACTGGGGGCAGGATTCACAAAAGTGCTCTTAAAATAGATAGTTACAAGAAGACATTTTAAGAAGTTGTTAAGAAGGCTCTTGAGTACAATTCCCCAATATTTATTTAAGATTAGTCTAATCTATTACAAACTTCTCTTGGTTTCTTACTTACAAACTTCTGAAATATGGCCTACTTAGCAACCGTGATATAAACAAGCGTAAAAGGGGGATTTTCCTCCCTAGCTGCAATCCATTGTAGTTCCATCTAGAAAATCATTTGGATTTTTTTTTTAGGGTGCCTATATTTATGGTTTACTTAAATAAGTAACTTTAACTATAGGAAAAGGCTCAGACATTGGTTACTGCCTTTTGGTTAAAGGCATATTAAGTGTATCTGTCTAATTTGTTAGCTTCATTTCATGAGATATATGAGACATACACCTAATAAAAATTGTGACAAGCCAAGCTTACCAATAAAATGTTACGCTTAAAATGTAAGATACATTAAGTAAAAGTATTAATTATTTGAAATACATAGACAATACTTAATTGTCTAAAATGTGTGTTTAAATGAATGAATTTAAAAGCTAACCTTTTCAAGGGTAAGGTGGCTAAAGGGAAAAGACTGAAAACCTTTGTTAAGGGTTTTTGCACAACCAACCACTGGGCACCGGCCACAGTTTCAGTGTTTTTGGCCCAGAATGAGAACTTGTTCAACATTTTAAGACTCCAGTAGCAACCAATAACTTTCACCCTCTGTGTCAAGACTGAGTAATACTTTGACTTCACTACACATCATCCATTGGTTTGATTTCATGTCCTAAAATGAGTCAAAACCTATGTCAATATAAGATATATATATAAGAAGGTCTAGATGAACAAGCAGAAACCTTCCCTCTGTGCAAATACTGAGAGGTAAATGGAGGCTCCAGTGGATCATCCAGTATTTCACCACAGGCATGTCACTGAAAGTCCAATTAAGCCTCATGCATACGAATGTAAGACATTGCAGATTATTGGAAAATCTGCACTGGTGCATCTCATTACTAATTACTATACTACTTCATCTCATGCACTCCTGGGAGGGTAAAGGTAGATTTGCTGGTCCACATGAGGCTCAAACTATGCACTATAACAATTTGATCAGATGGATTGTTATCCTTTATATTTGGAAAGAGCCCCACTTTTTACTTATATAATGTATAGTATAGACTGATTCCTCCATGCACACTCTTGTATACAATTAGCTAAAAGAATACTGTATTGAGATCTTATGTTTGTGTGTAAAACATGAGAAAAAAAACCCCCCAATGCAGTCAAATACAGCACAATCACCTTCTGAAACCCTGTCTGCATTTCATTTTTTCAAAAGCCAGTGGCCTATTGCTGTATCCATTAAGTGTGCATGCATTCAAATGCCACAGTAACACATTCAAAGGAAAATCAAGTTTTGCCCCTACTTCCAATCTAAAGTGTATATCTTTTGCAGTCTCTTCTTGTCTTCATTATTAGCTAGCATTGCTAGAGGAAAGTTGTGGTCAAACTTGAACATGTGAGTTAACAGATATTGGAAGGCCACAGTTAATTCCCCTTTGACTTTTAAGCAGCACAACACAGAAAAAGGTTGTGTACCAGAAGATAATGTACGATCGTTTAGAAAGCTGCAGTGTAGGTCAGTGGTAACATTTCAAAAGCCAGTTTCTATTAGAGGAAATGTCGCAAGTAATACCAGCTACAAGGACTGGGTGTGTCAACCTTCCTCTGAAACAAACAAACCATTTTTAACTTCCTGTCAATGTCCACCTTCTCTACAATCAGCTGCCCCAAGGAATAGAAAGCAGAGGCATAGTAAAACATAGTCTACAGTGTCTATAACATATATAAGTAAACATTATGTGCAATGTTACCATTTATACATTTTGTTTTGCAATTGTTTCCTGCTCTTTAATCTGCTCTTGAGGATTTTAAGGTTGTCGGAATCAGCATCAAGTCCAATTCTGTGTGTACACATTGTATAAAGTCCGAAACAGATGGACAAAATTCGAATAGACATGTTTTCTCTGATTAAATCTTCCCTTGTTATTTACTGTGTTTGCAGAAATGACTAACACATTTATTAACTTCAGTTCCTCAGGTTCTGAAGAAATGTGCAGAGTTTATTGAGAAGCATGGCATCGTGGATGGGATATACAGATTGTCGGGGGTCACCTCAAATATCCAGCGTCTCAGGTATTTATTTGAATGAGCACTCCAAGCACCATGTTGACTCTTTACAGTAATGCTTTGCAAATAATTTCATTTCTCAAGGTTGGCAAGATTAAAGCAGGAGTAGGCTGGAATTGGTAAGATGGGTCATTGCAGGGGTTTTCATGTCAGTTTCTTTTGGTTAATCAATTTAGTAATAAGAATTAGATAAGATCAAGGTGTAGTAAACAAGGCAAACGATACAACCCAATACATGCATGCATTTTCTCTTGTTTCTGTGGAACTGGAATGAGACATCAAAAACCCCTAATCATAGAAAATATTAGACATTATTAGATTAAATTAAACACATCATGATTTGGTATCAAAATATGAATTTGTGAAAGCTTGGACTAATCAGCATTTATGCTATTTGGCCCCTTGGTGGTAAGTGGTTATCGCTGCCATACTCATTCTCCTATTTACCTCTTTGGTGGTTCAATATAAATCCTCCTTTATCCTTGGAGTAGCTCAAATTATTCTCAATAAAATCAGATAGGATAAATTGATGCTAGGCTAAATCAAGGATTATTATGTCAAACCATGTCTATAAATTTTAATTTGTTAGTCCAGCTTAGGCATGCCAACACAACAGACCTGCTGTGTGTGGTTTACATAATATTTTTCTCAGATTGGCAATGAAAATGTTTGGCATCTTTGGATTTTGGTATGAAAACATTGGTCAGCTGGATGCATTTCAATCCAACAAGCCACGTACAGCAACAAGTAGCGAGGAGGAGTGTTAAACAATCAAAGCATTCAGCTAACTCTCTCTCTCCCTCTCTCTGTATGTGTGTGTGTGTGTGTGTGTGTGTGTGTGTGTGTGTGTGTGTGTGTGTGTGTGTACCTATGTACAG
>OMLI01020507.1:16224-28692 GCA_900302605.1 Rondeletia loricata
GTGTGTACCTATGTACAGGCAGGAATTTTGCTCTGAGGCGTGCCCTGACCTTACAAAGGAAGTGTACCTCCAGGACATCCACTGTGTGGGTTCCTTATGTAAGCTGTACTTCAGGGAGCTACCCAATCCCCTGCTCACTTATGAGCTCTATAGCAAATTCACTGTGAGTACATTTACACTTTTGCTAAAGAGTACATTTACACTACATTTAAAAATTTTGCTAAAGATTTAAAAAAAACCTGTGCGACCTATAATTAGTCCAACAGCAGAATAACTCTAAATTCATGTATCACAATTTATTATCATTTTATTTGAATGTGATCTCAGCTCTCTGGCTCCCTAATTGATCAGCTGCCTTCATCTCCTCTGTGGAGAACACAGTAACGGTAGAACACCAGGCTCGCTAGTTAACATTAGCAACTGAACTGTAAGCATTTTACATTACATAAATACATAGAAGCACTGCTTATACCACAATGTGATTCATTTCAAAATGCCAGAGTATGTGCTGCCTTATAATCATAATAAGATTTAGCTGTACATACATCACGGTATTGCAGCAGTACGTGCAAACAAATCAGTGAGGAACCCAGAAGCACGTTGTGTGACGTCGTCGAACGCCGTTTTAATACGAGAGGAGAATTATGGTAGTTTTATGGTGAAAGTAAAATGTTCACAATAATACAATGTGTACTTACGTTTATGTAATAAAGAACAAACTTGATTTGAAGACAATTATTTTTACCACACCATGACAAAATGTCATAGCACCGAGGAATAGAGGAGGGAAGTGCCTCACTTCCAGCTGCTCATCTTGACTTTGGCTTTTGAAAACCATGGCACTGTGGAAAAAAACAAAAACAAAAAAACATTATTGATGTTATAGTTAATTTCATGAATAAGATTACATTCTCAGAATAGTGTTTGTTTGCTTACACTTATATATCGTTTGTTCTGCCATGTTGGTTAATGCGCAGGACATTACAAATGATCACAATGCATTCTGGGCAAGATGTGCTCCTGATGTCTACAGAGTTGCTGACTCGCTCCCTCTGCCCTCGAATGGTTGATCTCAGAAACTTCAGTTGACTTATTAGAGTAATGGAATGGCACTCAAGATGGCAGCAGGGATTCCCCCGGGGGGAAGTGCCAAGGGGAAGTTGACGAGGGCAGGTTAAAATGAGTAATGAAGCGGGGCCCGGGTCCTTTGTTCAGCCAATCCTCGATGGAGGTTTACCAAATCCAAGAATGCCAAGCATCCTTACAGTTTGAGATGACTTGTGTGCTTGATGTTACACACACGATCAATTAAGACACACAGCTGTTCATTTTCCCAACTGTTTCAATAGGCTCTGTAGTATGGACTGTTGCGTTGTTTGGACGTGATGTGTCATTCTTGGAATTAATCTTGGGGCTTCCCTTTCGTTCTCATCGCCCAAGTCACCATCAGATGCATCCTCGGTTGACAAGAAAATTCCGGGATCTTTATCCGTCGTCCTTCCTCGCGTTCTTTTTTTTGGGGAATCATACTTCAGCCATTAGACATTACGTCAAACGCATCATGGAGGACACAAGAACGCACAAGAATGCATTTTGAGAAGGACTTACGGTGTGCAACCTCACACACGACTCCCAAATGCAGCCAACACGCCCCAGTTTTGGCCCCAATTATGTCATTTTAACCGTGACCACTCCATCACATTCATTTCTGCGTGAACTAACCTTAAGCAAGGTCTAGGCGAGGCTGGGTCGATTTCCAACTCTGACTACCTGGAAGGGAGGATGTATTCCTCGGGCCATGCAGCGGGGTCATAGCCTTCCCTGCAGTGCATTGATGCATCAATCCCATCGAGACAGAGAATGTGATGTTAGAGTCTCTGGTTATGTATGCAGTTATTATAGACAACTGAAACATAATCTTGTACAATTTCAAGCGAGTTACAGAGACCACAAACTTGGGCATTCAGTTCCTGCTTAGGGTTAGGGGTCAGCACTGGAGAGTAGACGTGGGAAGGAAAGTCCATGCAGGCCACTGAGTCAACGCAGTTCAGATTCAACGAGTGCTAGTCACAGGAGCCAAGCATTTTTTTTAAAAATGTGTTTTTACTCACCCTAAAGGTGAATTCTTTTGACATGCACATCTATCTATTTAACATGCAGGAAGCGGTCTCAGTCCAGGGGGATCATGAGAAACTCTTACATATTCAGAGCGTCATCAAAGAACTGCCCATCCCCCACTTCAGGTGAACTTCAGCCCTTTACATTCTCAGTAACTGAGACAACTTAGTCAGTTTTACTAATAATGTTGTAATAAATGTAATAAGAAGTGTTTGTCAACCGTCCTCAGGACTCTGGAGTACCTTACCAAGCACTTGACCCACATTGCCACCTTAAGCACCCAGACAAACATGCATACACGCAACCTGGCCCTGGTGTGGGCTCCAAATCTGTTGAGGTGAGTATAGTGTTACAGCCGGGCTTGGAACACTTGATCCATCACCTGAAAAATATAACTCTAATTTATTTTCTTTCTTCTGCTTCAAAGTATTCATGCTCAAAGCAGTCACGGCCTTTAGTAGCCGTTTCATGAAATTTTTAGCATCAATTTGGAGTACTTCATCTCTTGTTTTTCGCAGATCTAAAGATACTGAAGTTTCATCCTGTAATGGAGATATGGCTTTCCAGGAGGTCCGGGTACAACAGTCAGTGGTTGAGTTTATTCTAAACCACACAGAGCAGATCTTCAACCATGATTCTGTGCAAATCAAACCCAAAGAAGGTATTATATTCATAAATACAAACAAATTCTGAGAGATCTAATTGTCCTAAATGGTCTGCTAAATCAGTCCTCAAAATTGTATTAATCAAACAAACAAACATATAGCCTATGATACTGGAAGGTTTTTGTTTTTACTTCCGTGTGCTGTATGCATTATCAAATGGTTCAGAAATGACCTTTTATCCTTTTTCAGGACTGAATATGGTTTGTGGGGAGAAGTATGCCACGCTTCCTATTGGTGGCCAGTGTGGGCCGATGAAACTGATGAGCCTGGAAGAGGCACAAGCACGCTCCTTAAGCCCAAACCACCCAGTGCATAAAGAACGTCAGCGAGAGAACAGTCTGCCTGATACTAGCACTGCCACGCTGTACCACACTGTCATAGACATATCAGATAGCAAGTAAGATGGATTTAGATTCAGTCTGTTGAGTCATTATGAATATAATTTATGTGCAACATGCTTGAAATTCATCCAATGTCTGATACACTCATGATTATTGTATTCCAGGGTGTAATAGAATTATTCTTTGTAAAGGGGACAATTATTGCAAATTTACATATTGTATGTGAATCTGTGTCTTTTTCTTGACTTTCTTGACTTTTTCTTGACTTTCTTGACCCAAAAAGGGTAAGACACTGAAGGGCTTAATCTCTCTTTATCTGTTAGGAGAAAGTTTTCTGGGAAATCAAAGAAATGGAAGTCTATCTTCAACCTGGGCAAGTCTGTTACAGACTCTAAGGGGAAACTGAGCCGGAACGGAAGTGTGTTCATAAGAGGACAGAGTCTAACAGGTAAAGTCTCAAACACAGAAATATTACACTGCTGTACCATACAAGTTTAAAAGGAAACACCACTGAATTTACAGGTTACTCCTGTGGTCTGCGACAGTCCAATCAATATTTGTGAACATCTCTCCCAAAGCCAGACAACAGAGAGACTCAAACTTGTAATGTCATCAGGTATAAACCTTGCAGATCCTCATTAGAGGACAAACAGGAAAACATGGGAAAGGCGACTGGAAGAGCGTCCAAGTGACTTTTCTGGGGACACAGGTTTCTAGTTCAGAACTGATCAAACATTCTGGGGTCCACAAAATCTCTGAAGTCTCCCATTAACTGTACATCACACATCTCTGTTTTCTGGCTTTGAGACATAGTTTTTCATCCTCACAGATATTGATTGGACTACCCTTAGACCATGTGACTATTGCTAAGGAATTCTTAAATTGAGCTGTGTCCCCTTTACAGCTTTTCTCATTTTAAGTGTCCTGTAAATGATTTAGACACTTGTGGATACTTAGTTCTGTGAAAATTTGAAATGTGTTTGTTTGTTTTGCACAGAAAAGGCACTTCGGCCAGCCAGGAGCATGGAGTCCTTGTGCTCCCTACCAACAGGTGGGGCTACAAGTCAGAGATTTAAAATTGCATAAAAATTCAACACAGAACAAGAATAATGTTTAACTTTGTCTCTGCCCAGTCAGAAAATGCTGTTGTAGCAATTGTTTTCATATTACAATGAGAAGTTGTTTTTTAATCTTATAAAATTTGCCACTTATGTTATGTTTACCCCATAGATGATGACAGAACAGGAAACAACAGTCCAGCCAGTGGGACCAGTAGTATTTTTGTTCCAGACATCAAATCCAGAACACTGGGATCTGACTCGCTTTATGATCTGAGTGAACAGGACCAAAACTGGGAGTTTAAAGGGAAGAAAGCTGGCGGGGCAACAGGTGGTCGGAGCCCTAGCATGACTCAAAAGGGGTCCACAGGTGCCTCAGCGCCCCCTCAAAAAACACTTCCAGAACAACTGAAGGTGTTCAAAGGTGATGACCTCAGTGGCTACAAGCCCACTTCTCCTAAAAACAGGAGAATGTTATACTCAGGCTCCTCCCACAACAGCTCATCGAGGCCCTCCTTCCCAGGAAGCTTCTTCCCCCTGGAGTCTTCCCCTAGGCATCAACGCAAAGCCGTCAACATATCTGAGCCCTTTGCTGTGTCTGTACCACTGCGTGTGTCAGCAGTTATCAGTTCCAATAGCACTCCCTGCAGGGGGCATGTGAAGGAAAAGCCAGTTGCACCGGCTCTGAAACCCTGCAAAGAGACCACACTTTCAGAGCAGAGCAACAACAGTGGGAAGAGCAGCGCTTTTCCCCAACTGGAAATGGAGAACCAGGAAAGAGCAGAGAAGAAGAACGCAGAGGAGACAACCTGTAGAGTCATGCCAGAGGGTAGGGCATGTTCGACCATATTTGAAAATGCATGTTGTTCCGTTACATATCCAAGTCAAACACGCCTCCTTGTTATGTGCAATATACTGTACTTTATGCAAAATCATTGAACATCTAAGTTTTCCCCTTAGATTCAAGCGGAGAAGCAGTGCAAGAGGGTCAAGGAGGGATGGATATTTCTGAACTGGAACAGTCTTCCTTTGCAAATGCAAGAGAAGACAAAGATACAGCTCCATCTCCTGGGAAACAACTGCATAACCAGCCCATAGCCATGCAACTGGTAAATCATTCACTGTTGAATTTTTGTTACTAATGCTGGTATTAGAGCAGGATTATGGAGATTATCTTCTGTTATTTGGCCTCCTAAATCATATTAAATTATTATAGGCTAATTACTAAATAATTAGTATAAGTGGATATCAAAATCAGCATTTTACAAAGGACAGGGTGTTGGTGTTAGGGTATTTGTTAGTACCAGTCGAGTCAAACCAATCGCCCACTGGAAAATAATGCTAGGATTAGGAAAGCATGTCAATAAATAAAAGTGAATTACAGGGGAAAATATCAGCATTATATTCTAAAGCCCAACATTCCTCCCTTGCATGAAAAAACAGCAGACACATTTGCTCTTTCTGACCCATTTATAGAGTTATATAATAGTTTTTTTTTCTACTCCTCTATTAGATGTGACTTTTGGCTAGGGCCACATAGCTGTGAATAGAGCTCAGAAAATATTGGCTTGAACAAATGCTTCACGATGACTATAAATTCAAAACAGATTTAATGTATTTCTGTTATTCAGCTATTAGTGTGTTGCCACAGTATTCAAATTGCGTAGCTGTTTTTTTATTGTGTTGGCATAAATCACAACAATAAACCCAGCTAAATGTTAATAGTTAATAGTAATTAGTGTTAATCTAAGCACAAAAACTGGCTGAAACAAGGCTTTTTAGTGTTGTGCATACAACATATTAAAGAAAGATGAAACAGTTGACAAATTTATATTTTTTAGTGTAACATCTCTATATGGTCAGTTCTATGGTCAATATGCTTGTTATGAAATTTTTATTTAAATGTATTTGATCTGTTTTTGTTTGTTTATTATGTATTCATTTTTCAGGACAAGGGATCTTCCCCTATTGGGAAAGAGCTGTGGTCTGACCTCCACCAAGAACTAAAAATAACTGAACCTGAGATTGACTTACTGGATGAGACATTTAAACCCGTTTTCTGCTCCAAGAGCACTTGTGAGGATATTAAGCTAAAGACAAATGTTCCGTCAAAAAGAAGCAGCAGCTCTCCTACTCTGTCTTTGTTATGTAGGGAGCGGGCTTCAAATACCCATTTGAGTGATCACTGTATCGCCACTGGACCAAACTCTGCAAAAAAACAACCCTCAGAGTCGGACATCCTATTTTCTCTTCACAAAAACTTTGATTCAATTGTCGGTGGAAACACAGAAAATCTCCACCCTGCTATGACGGATGAAAAAGAGGACAAACTGCATCAAATCTCTCCAAAAAGTAAGCCCCCAAACAAAGATAAACCTGTTGATACCAAACACTGGCAAGTTATTTCCATGGATACCTGTTTAGATCCGGCACAACAAAGTCAAGTTATAAAACCTGTGCAGACAGGAGATGCTCCACCAGACACAGGCTTGTCAATTGCAGGTAAAACCCACAAGGAATCAGAGAAACAAGGGTACAAAAATGTCTCCTGTGATGGTGGAAAGAAAAACGTGACTCCTGAGCTGGAAGGTATTCAGAGGCTATCAATATGTTTGGAGGACAGACCCAAGACCTTGGAGCTACCAAACCTTGATGACGAAGACAGATGTGGAGGAAACTCAGAAGAGTTGGACTTGGTGGAGCCCTGGGAGGATCTTAGCTCCACCAAACAGTGGGTCACCAGTCCTCTCCACTCACCTGACATAAAAGACTTGTTTGACCAACTACCACTGCCACCTTCCTGCTCTCTAGGGGAAACTCTGAGCTCAGAGGAGGGAAACACTTCATCTCCTTCCCTTAACAGTGGCAAACAGTCTAATAAATCATCTCTCATTAAGAGTACTGAACGCTTCTCAGGAAACATTTCTCAGACTTCCAGTGGCAAACCAGAAACTAAAGGGACCTATTTGCAGCCATTACCTACAAGAATCAACGTGGCCAGCAATAATGCAGCACAACCTCACACAGCAAAATGCAGCACAACAAAACAGAAGAATACATCTCAGAGGTTTTACAGACAGATGTCTCACGAGACATCTCCTTCAGAGAAAAGAGAGGAAAACTGCATCTCTAAACACAGGCCATATTCACTTAATTTGGATTTAGGGCATCGATGCATCAGAGACATTTCTAATCAACAAAGCCATAATTCCTCTGAGTTTTCGTCCTGTCAGAGGGGATTACTGACCCCATCTGGAACTGTAAACAATGGACTGCCCTTGGAGCTGGAATTGTTTCTGAATGATCGCCAGGCCCCTCTACGCCGAAACTCAGCCCCGGTCAGCGTATCATCGGTCCGAACAGCATTCATGATAAAGACATGCCAGGCCAAAGCTGTGCCGGTCATACCTCCGAAGGTGCAGTACAGTCAGATACCTCACTCCAGAAATGAGAAAGATTTCGATGTAGTAAAGGAACAAGAAAAGGAATACCCTAAAATGAATATGGAGAAAACCAACACTGTACCTCCTCAGACAATTACAGACCTAAAGGAAGAGCTAGAGAATAAGGAACCTGCCCCCAAATACCAAAGACAGCCAAATGCAGAGAAATCTGCTGAGTCCGTGAAGACCACATCCACTCCAGAACTCCCAGTAATAACGAGGAAACATCCTCCCAATCTTGAGATATTTGTTGATTGCCCAAGACCAAATAGAGCTAACCTCTTACAAAGACCATCCTTTAGGAACAGGCAGAGACCGCAGAGCCTTATTCTGCTTAGCCCCCCTTTTCCCATCATGGACTACCCACCATCAGGGGATGATGGCAAGCTACTCCTTTCTCCCATCAAGAACCTAACTGACACATCAGCAATTAATGTCTTTTCAAAAGAGATGGCAGAGAACTTCAGGACCCCAGAAGGGATAACTCTTCAAAACAAAATGACTATTCCAAAAAGTGGACAGAGGCTGGAAACGTCAACCAGCTGCTTCTACCAACCACAGAGAAGATCAATGATATTCGACAGCAGGAGCCACAGGCAGATTGAGTGACTGGACCTAAAATCACTGATTTTGAGATTGGACATGTGTAAATACATATATAATGAAAAGGAAGCCATGACATGTTTCAAAGCCCTCAAAGCATCACTGAGATCAAAGCAAGACAAACTTTTCAAAAGGGAGTTAACAGTGAAGAACTATCAGTCAAATTCAAGTTGCGTGCTCAAGTCATCTCTGAGATATGGAAATCAAAGTAATCCCTGTTGCTTACAGTATGTGGTACTACAGGTGTGGAATGCCTGTCTGCCTAGGGGTGTGTTTGTACAATGGCACTTTCATTCATAGTGTATCAGTGTCATCTGCTCAGAACTTTCAGAGTGCACTCTTGGCCAAAGACTAGATGCAGCAGAGCCTTTGAATGTTGAAAATGGATCCATGAACTTGCTAGCAAGCTAGGTGCTGTCAAAATAAGTCTTTGTCACACTACAACTTGCCAGTCTTTATATTTACATAATTACATACTTGCTTAAACAATAATTTACTTTTTTCATCCTCCCTTCCTCATGTTTCTACAACAGTGCATATATTTTGATATTTATTCTGATATGGTGCACTCAGTTCCAGTGGAACCAGAATGCAATCCCTTTAAATGGAGTGCCAGTATTTATAAACACACCCTATGTAACACTCTGTGTTATTGATGTTATGACATCATGTTGCATCATTTCAAATTAGCCAATCACCTGTCAACAGCCAAAGTGCATAGCAAATCAAATTATTCTTATGACCTCTTTTCATAAATATTCATGTCTGAAGTAAATTCTTCCTATGAAATTAAGGGCTCAAAGATTAACACACACAAAAAATGGATATGAAGAAATAACAATTCTTGTAAACATTTGTTAAACTGTTAGTAATACATATAATTTTTCTAGGCAAGAATAATGGTCATCAAAGTCATGAATTTCATCATGCAGGAAAGATATTGCTGAAGTTGTGTTTATTTATTCTTTTAATAACTTGCATATTATATGAAGTAAACTTGACTCTTACCATACAATATACTGTATGTACTGGCTCTGTGATAAGCTGATCATGATGTGATGTTTTCCACTAATATTTAAAAGGAAATTTCCCCTTTTGTTTTAATTATATTAGAAACTGAACTAATAGTATTTACCCACCAAAACACTACTTAATGTGTATATTTACTTTCTGTTATTCCTTGTTATTTTACTGTCAGTTGTGTTTGATTATTTTGTTTTGGATAATAGCAAGATCTTAAGGAGAAACTATGAGAAAAAGAGAGAAAAGATTCTCTCTGTGACGTCAACAAAAGACATGTCCTGGAGCTGCTCCATTGACAGTAAATGGGAGACCGACTTTGTGGACATATCCAAGGTGATTTGGCCTTGGTGGTGTTTTGGACATATTTTCTGGACCTACAAAGTCAGTCAGTGAGGCAGGTTTTGTCTCTTTACTTTACCAATACACAGGATCTGATGTAATTATCCTTTGTGCTATTTTTGTGTGAGCAGCACCTATGCAGAAACCTAGTTTGGATGTTAGATGGAGATTGCAGTGCTTTTTCATTGTTTTGTAGCCTTTGGAACGTTGTTCATATTGAAAATTATTGACTGTCATCGTCAAATCATAGGAATAACATCTGAATTCAGAATTTCAGGATGGATTTTTGCTTTAACTGATGCATTTATGGTGAAGTCTGAAATAATGTACATAAGACAGTTGATGAGTTTTGTTACTTACAACCAAAAAGTTTTTTAAGATATGAGAAACACATCACTCAACAGTTACTGTTAAGACAGGTGTAATGCTTTCATATTAGATATGCATTCCAGTCAGCCAATTAAATTCTAAAGAACTGGTAAGATACAAAACATACTTGTTAAAATAGAGACTTTATTTTGTCAAATGTTTCTCAAGTTTTCCACCCAGAGTTGGGTCACAGATCTCAATGAGATGCCTCGTGAACAACTACAGTATAGTGTATTGGACATGGATATTTTCCCCTGTCACTTTATTAGGAATTTACTTTTTCATTAAGGCATATCAAGTATGTGACAATATATTGATGAATAGATGAATAGATTTTTTGGCCTATATGGCTGTATAATTTACACTATGTATTTGTTGTAGGGTAACCCAATAGGACTCATACATCACTGAGAGGGTAAGGCACAGACGACGTCATTAATTTGGAGGTGTTATCTGGTAATACGTGAAGGTATTATCGTGGTTATTCACAGGGATAGTCCGATTTATACAGATATTACAGCTACACTGCCATGTTTTTATTTGGAATAATTAAACAGTTATAATGTGTAATACTGTATGATGTATACTGATGTAATACTGTATGATTAATATATTCTGAACAGTTACTTTTGTTTATTACTGTATGCACACAAGACATAACTCACACAAGCAATGATTCTCCCTGTAATGTTATCAGCAATTCCTTTCATTTGGCAGTACATTCAATACCAGAACGGACTGCAACGTTTTTTGAGTACCAAAGTGAAAATAAAGAATATATTTAAGGAGGAATCTGTAGTAAATGAAGATACAGTTTTGTTTTGTTTTTAATATTCTTCTCACAGATAGTTATATTCAAGGGATCCAAAAAAAAAAATCTTATCTCTGACTATCTTGGCTCAGCTCTCAGCCATGATGTCATTTCTCTTCACCACAATAGCAGCAGGTCGCCTTGCCCTCTTCTTTCTCTACTTTCCATTTATAGTGAGGTGCCTTCCGGATGAACTGAGACACTCACACATACACATGTGAAACATACACACACAAATATACACCTAACAATATATGAACATCAAGTGCCCAATATGGAGTAGGGCCACCCTTTGCCTTCAGAACAACATAAAGGTTCGATGATGTTGAGATCTGGTGATTGGAGAGGCCATGGCAGGCATCTGACTTCATCCTGGTGTTCATGAAAACATGCTTGGATGTGTTTAATAGTGTATAAGGGGCCATTATCAATTAGTTTGCACCCAAGGTTGCACCTGGTTCTGTCTTAACTCACTTCTCTCCTCTATTCTCTCTGCTCCTCCCTTCTCTCTCCTCTTAAAGTATTTCATCACACTCGTGTGGAGTCAAAGTCACAGAAGTTACAGTCAAAACAGCACATCTCAATATAATTGTTTTGCTACTTGCATTCTAAGCAAGCTAGCGGGCTAATTTTAGCTAGCTAAATTAGTGGTGTGTGTGACTGTCACAAGTGTCAGCTTTGCTAACACTATGTTACTAACCTTAATTAGCACTGTCTGACAACTGAAGCAAGGATATCCTGAATCTCATGTAATCTTTTTGGATGGAGGTACTTATTTCTAATCACTTTCTTGGGAGTCTTGGAATCTTTGTCTGAACTTTCAGAAAGTGCTGCGTGCACAGAAAGCAACGCACTGAAAAGAACAGGATAAAAGAGGTGGTGCTGGGTGAAGGGGGGGGAAAGGGGGAGTACTTTCATGGGGCCCCAGGGTGGAGGGGGCCCCATGAGGAGGGGAGAGGTGATACTGTACTAAGTTACATGTGTTGGGATGGGGACCCCTGTGTGACATATTGTCCAGGGCACCGGGGGCCCAGAATTTCTAGTAGCACCCCTGTCTGCTCCCCTGCCTTTTTGTTGTTGTCTGGGATCTTGCACAGTACAAAAATAATACTACAATGAAAATGTTGAGCACAACAATAAATGCTTTGAATAAACCAAGCATTAATTGTAGCTTACAGTCTCTCTGTCTGACAAAAATTGATAAATAATTGTTTGCATTAATAGCCCTTGCCATATGCATAGACAGGGTCTAGAGAGGGGCTGCCAGTCCCACACTGCCCATTTGTACTGTGTTTTCTTTTTATTCAGCTAAATATGGTTATTTTCATTATCACTAAGGTTTCTACTCTCACCAACCAAGGCAATTGGGGCACTACTGCCCCCCACACCGCAAAATGGTTGTGCACAATTCCATGTTAAACAAAAATCCAACTATCTATCTTTCATTGCCACCAGATGACGCTCCTGCACCATACTGTGCGACTCTTGATTTGAGCAAGCCAGTGAACTGTGGGGTAAACAGGTCTACTGAAAACAAGCTGGCAGCGATTCCGCTTCAGATACACAAGGTGCTCCAACTACTCTTATTGTAGCGCAGGCGGTGTGGTCGAGAGGTGATGGTTGTTCCCTCTTTAACTGGAAACGAAACGACCAGCCCTGTGTAACTCATAGGTTTCACAATGTTTTACGTCCATAATC
>OMLI01020512.1:0-11721 GCA_900302605.1 Rondeletia loricata
CTGACGCAATCTGGGCGCGCAGGGATACCATTGCACTTCCTGCATTGCAGCCACGGGAGATTCAAAAGAATGCAGGAAGTGCAATGGTATCCCTGCGTGCCCAGATTGCGTCAGCTAGAAGCCAAGTGTAAACGTCGTCTGATTGGACAGAACTTGTCAACTGTTGTCCCGCCTCCTGTCAATCACAGGCGAACAACTAGGAAGTAAAAGTCCGGTAGTTCAACTAGTGCACGATTTCTGTATTAATTTAACAGATAACTAGGCTGAAATGTAAAAAAATAAAGGTACCGTTCCTTTCAACACCATTGTGTTGTTAAATAGAGGTGGGTTAGAATGACTTTGAGTGACTTTTAAAATCGTTCTTTTTACAACAAATACATCAAAATCTAATTCCAGGAGGAATGAAGATGAAAACTATCTGGGGTGATTGTTAGAGGTCCTACGAAGTCGAGAATGAGGTAAATTTGCCCTACCGCTGAAATATTGCTTTAAGGGGGGCTTTGGGGTACGTTTTGGTGCTTTGTAGTATACCTTGGCATGCTTTAACCCTTGTGTTCTGTTGATATCGCATTTATTTCCTCATTGTTTGGGAATTTCCAAATTTTTGGCCCTCAGATATTTCTCCCCCTTTCTCCTGATCATGGCAATGACTCGGACTTGGACATGATGACTTGAGACTCGAGTCGGACTTGACCATTATTAACTTATGATTTATTATTAAATAAATGTCAGATACATTATTTCGATTTTTAAATGTAGGTAACATGTTTCAAGATAACCAAAGATTGTTTTCCCATTAGCCGCCCGTCCTCATTGGCTGTCGTATCAAAACGGAGATGTGCCGTTGCATTGGTAACGTGTTGTATCCCGTCTGTCCTGTCTGGACGGTTGACTGTTTGCTGTTGCATTGCTTCAGTCCACACAATGCTGAGTCTGCGGGTCGTAAAGTTTGGATTTGTGGATTTCAAAGTTAAATCATTAAAGACTTCAGCCCGCTGTAAAATCTGCCAAAGAAAAATCGAAGAACGACTTGGAACGACTTCAAATTACAACAGACACCTGTCACGGGCGCACCCTAAAAAGTAAGATGTTAGCTAATGTTAGATGTGCTAACATTACTCCTAGCTAACGTTAGATGTGCTAACGTTACTCCTAGCTAACATTAGGCTAGCCCTATGTATGATACTGTAGTTGATTATCTGGTGCATTTGTATAGAATGAAAATGTACAGGGGCCATCTAGAGTAGCCGGTCAACCTGTGGGCCGGCAGTGAGTCTAGCAACACCGATACGAAAAAAGGTATATTGATGCTTTTGTGTATCCAATGTCGCTTCATTTATGCTATATCGACTGGAGTCAAAGTATCAGAATGTAGAATTAATTTTGGGTTTTTGGGGGGATAGTTGGGTCTCCTTGCTTCCACTTTTACTCTGTCGCAGAGAAACACTTAGCCGATTTTTGACAACTCTGGTCGAGGCTGATGTGCAGTTGGCTGATTCACTGCTGCTTTGAAGCTGCTTGGTGCCTTGGAGAGACATGAGGCTTGTGTGACCTGCCACCAGCCTACGTGTCGACCGGGCTGCCGAGGCAGGGACCAGTGCCCATGTCCCGGAGCTGAAGTGGGTCGATGTGTGGTGCTGTACTCGCCATAAGAGTCTTGTGGCTGGTTCAACTCACAACCTTGGCCACGCACTTGATTTAATTTCCCCCCTTGGTTTGAGTCTCACTGCTCTCTCTATGGAGGACATTTTTGTTTTGTTTATGATACTATTTTCAAGGCAGCTGTTAACATAAACACATTGTGAGCTGTTGCATCTTCAGTGAACACATTAGCTTCAAAATTATCCTCCTTTTACACCAATTTCACTGTAAATATGGCTCAGTTTTCCAAAATAAATGATTTTTCAAAGATTGTTTTAACCAGCTATGCTCATCTACATCAATGTTATTGTTCGTCCAAATAGATCATCCCCTTGTAAAAATGCTAGCATCTGCCTTATGAAGCTAGCCTTTCCTGGTGTTCCTGTTTCTTTTACTGCTGTGTGACAAGTTTTTAACTTTTTTGTTGAGGAGACTGATGGTATCAGATCCAAGATCATCCCTCCCATTTCTTTTGCTGAAATGCCCTGCCCCTGTCTGAAATCATTAGGCCACGTTGTGCCAGTTTCACTGCCAGAGCTTATGGATGATGTTTCACATATGAGACTATCCTCCAGTCCCCTTGATATTATCCCCACTGAATTCCTAAAGAGATCATGAGGGCACATTGCGAAGATTAGATCAGTTTTTAATGATACTGAGAGAATTATACACACATATTTCTATATCACCTCACCTTGACAACTGTACCTGTTCTCCTGTTTCAATCAACAAGCAGTGGCTTTGCTCCAGATTATTATTATTTAGTAGTAATAGTAGTATTACTATTATTCTTGAATCAGTGAGTGATATTACAGTTAATTATATATTTAGAGAAAATCCCACATGCATTACCATTAATTGAGGTAAGAAGATTAACCCAAAAGGAAAGGCTCACTGGATGACAAACGAGTTGAATCTTCTCAACACAGAGCCACCTGCAGTCAGGTGTGCTCCACGTTGTTAATGATCGCCACTGGCAATTTTGCCATCAATTAAAGTGACAAGAGGATGTTAAAGGTGTCTCCAAAGGAAGTCTCTCTTCTACGGTGTGAAAGCACCGACAGGGAAGTGAAAATGAGCCTTGTGGACTGCTGACTGCAGCAACACCATTCCCCTGTACATGCCAGATAGTGCCGCTGCAATTAAGAGAGGGGCTTGTCTAATGGGGCAGCAACATGAAGAATATGTGGAGGCCACCAGTGTGAAGGGCTCGACACTCTAAGCTGTGAAGGCTTATGCACTGCTTCAGGCCTGAAATACTCTTGGAGTAAACCTTGTCTTAAATGATGGCTGGCAGATCAAAGTCACAGGACTTTAGCATGGATAAAGAGCACAACCATTCAGGGGAGTTCAGGGGAGAAGCCTAGAGGAGAGTCAAACATTGGGCTTTCAGTCTATGACCGTTTGCCACAGAAACAATCCATTTTTCACACAGACACTCACTCTCCATGCTCAACAACAGTACAGGCCCAGAAGCTGCACTGTTTTACTTCGCCGTAGCTTCAAATTATGTATGATGTTTGATGAAATGTGTTGCATGAGTTCAGTAGTCTTTGCTCTTATGATCATGGCATGACAATCACAGCCTGCATTGCCCAGCTGTATGCTATTGTGTTGGCCACTGAGAACTGTTCTCTACATTCATCAATATTGTATTTTCAGTGTCCAAGGACAGCATCAAGAAGCGCATGGTGAAATTTATACGGTTTCGCCTAAGACTAGTCCAACAACCGGCGAAACTGGAATGCATTATTCACAACAGCGATAATAGTAAATTGTAATTAGATATTTGAGAGGATGCGCCTTCCCAGTGTTTTGTTTTGTGGTGCTAAACCAAAGTCATATGAGTTCCAATGTTGATTACCCAAAGGTAAAAGGTAGCACACACAGAGATCTCTAAATTGGTGAAATTGAGATTAGTCAACTTTGTTCTGAATAGTAAAATGTAATCAGCAGCAATCAGAACAGCCTTTCAAGTAAGAAACCCTGAGGTTTCCAAGATGCAGTTATGTACATCATGCCAACGTGCATACACTGTAAGTGCTACACAGCATTACTTTTAACATGCTTATAATCCTTAAAATAGAGTTCGATTTTAACCATTGCAAGACGTAAATCTAACACCTATGTGGTAAATGGTTAATGTGATTTCTGATATTTTCACAGTCATAGTGGTAGTGTAGTGTGTCCCCACCTTAACAGTGCAAGACTGTGGTTGTGCTACCTTCCCTCCCCCTGCAACTACTCCTGCAGTACATTTCTGTAAACCAGAAAGTGTCCTTGTTTGTTCATATAAGCGTTAAATCAGGTGGTAGTAGGTAAGGATTTAAAGTTGCTGAGTTTTCCTGACCGTACGTTCAGACTGCGAGCAAGATGATCAACAAGTCACCGGAAGTCCATTAATTTCCTATAGAGCTGAGCGACCACGGAAACACGGCTAATGTGTGGTCGGTCAACAAGCATGTGAGCGGAAACATTTTGGCCACGGCTTAATTTTCCGTGGTCATCAGCCATCAACAGCCAATCAGATTTCCACACTTCCTTGTTTCCCTACCGATGTGACTTTGTTCTATGTACAGGCAATATCAGAACATGCATAATTTGCCTGTTCAAAACTTCGTAGCTGCAGACCATTACATAGATGCAACCAGAGCCTCGCAGTGTGAACGCCCTGTCAGACATTGCTCAATTTGTTTGGAGACACATTTTCACCCAAATAGACGTTCTGGGGACTGACTCACCTAACCTACAAGCTACATACATTTCTCACCTCCTGAAACCTTTTCTAAATTCCATTTTTACTATTGTCTTTGCTGTTGCAATGTTTACATCTACTGTATTTTCCAGTGGAAACCACACTTTCATCTTCATTTCCACAGCTTGGGTTGTAATGTGCCCCTTTTTAGAATGACAGGTAGTTAGCTTTTTAGATTCTGAGGAAGAATCCAGGTGGCTCGCCGACCAAATATAGACCAATCAACCACTGTCATCCGTTCCTTCTTCAGCCATAGTCTAAATGGAGCGGGAGACCTGGCAGTAATGGGCGTCTTGTCTCTTGGGTTCCATGTTCCTCGATATTCTCCTGCTGAGACACTCTGAGAGCCAAATTAATTGAAACCACTGAGACTGGGGGCATGTGCATTTAGGGTGCATGAGGGGGCAAGGGGAAAAGAGTCGTGGGGAAAGGAATGCTTTTATATAGCTAATGATTTTAGCATTTGCAGTACTAGTTTTTAGAAACAACCCAACCCTTTTTAGAGCTTTTTGGTTATTGAAGTTATTGTTGTTCATATGGAGACTGATGATGGGATAGTGCAGAGAGAGCGGTTGCAGAAGGGGGTTCTGGGATGGTTGATGTTACTATGGAGCCTTCTTGAGATGTTGTGGCCCTAATTCAAGGAAACATCTGAAATAGGAAATGTCCTTTTAATAACCCCAATCACATACCTGCACTCACCCCCTTTCCCCTTCCCTTTGCTTTTACATCAAACACCCAATCAATGGTTCGCTGACATTTGAGATTTCTATGGCATTGGTTCAAGAAAATGCTCAACTGAGATTATGGCATGAAGGCTTTTTGTATCCTCTCTATTTCAAACTGCATTGATGTTTTTCCACTGTGGGTCGTGATTCTTGATTTTCGGTGTATGGTCCTTTAACACTAGAAACCGTCAACAGACAGCTGTTATGAATTCTAAAATTGAAATGTCTCAGCTTTCAAAAAAGGTGCAATGCCATCCCTCCAAAATCACAAAAGGCAATAGTAGCTATATTCCGTTTTGCCAGAGCAGCCGTCAACTGATGTCAGGATTTGACAGGTTGTTCACATGGAAATGGACTCACATGGAAAAGCACCTTGTATCACACTCATTCTAATGGTGTCACTAAACGTATTCTGGATTTGGCCATGTGATATGGTATATATGTATGATTTAATCATGCATGTAAGGTTTTTGTTCAGGTATACATTTTATTGTCATCGCTGTGTGTATCTGTGTAGTGTACTGTTGTGAGAACAGCCTAGTGTACTTCCCCCTTGTAATCGAAACCGCTGATGAGCATCGGCGATGGGCCATCATTACGCCAACTAGCCTTCCAGTATTGATAAGAATGAATCGGAGAATTCAAATGTATTGGGAACGTTGAGCAGCGGAAAGAATTGCCCCCCAGTGTGCACAAACAGAAGTCTGCTCCATGATTCAGCACCACAGTAACGAAAACGGAGAATAACGCACACCATTACCTAATTTCGTTACCTCGTTATCTAATTTCTCCACAAGGATCAATCTATCAAACATCTTATCTATCTTAACTAATCATCATGGATCTGATGACATGCAAGTACTCAGAGAGAGCTGCTGGTGTTCTGCATTCTGGACATTGCAGTCTTCCATGCATAGGTTTTATACAAACAATGCATGAATAAGCATACAATCAGCTAGTATGACATTCTGCAGATGGCTGAGTAGCTGTGCACAAACTACATGGCACTCAGGGAAGCTGCGAACCCAGGAAGCTCTCTCTCTCTCCTCCGAACCCAGCAGAGACACGGAGACTCATGCACATCACCGTGCACACCGCTCTGAGTGCTGAGAAAACTCTTAGAATTTGACTTCTAGCATTGAAACTGCAGTTGTTTATTTACTTGGATTTGAAAACAGACTAGTTCAGCACTTACTAGCCTTGCATGTAGTATTTAATTCCCTTACAGTTGTAATGTTACATCAAATAAACACAGCTTTGTTGTTAGTGTCAGTAAAGACACTTTGGCCATGGTGTAATTCATCACCTTTTTATTTATTTATCATGAAGTAAACAAGGTAAACAATGGAAATGTGGTAATAAACACATTTTGGCGGCATCAAATAAAACACACAGTCTACAAATTAGTTTCTGTATTTGAACCATTATTTATTTTAACAAAGTGTTAAAAGTGTTATTTCATATGGAGAGTGAACCACAGATTCTAGTGTGTCCTCAGGTACCAGACAGGCTTTTGTGTGCATGGCAGCGGTGTGACGGGGGTGGGGTGGAGTAAGGGGAAATGGAGGATTGTCATCAATTGATGTTGGCCCAATCTTAGACCCCCAAAATCCATTGGCCTTTCTAGTGTTAAGAAGCTTTGCAGCCCTCTCTATCCTTACAAATTACCCTTAGACTTCAGCATTTTGCACAGGCAGAGGGCTATAATCTCTCACCTTGTGACATTCTCTCTTAACAAGTTAATAGATGGGCTGCAATATTTTGATACAGGCAAATTGTAATGCTGTGAAAACATGAAATGCACATGAGCTATTGTTAAAGACTTCACAACAGCAGAAGTAAAGCTAATCTATATGTAAGCTGGGTACACGCAGAGCCCTCCCGCAGGCTTTCACTGAGACTGACATTTGAAATCTCCGGAGATCTGAGAACAGTCCTCCCTCTTCATCGAGCTTCTTCCTAGAAGCTGCCACCGGAACCGCTGAAGAGATTCATCCGTGGAAGCAACAAAATTACATACATTTTTTATGTGGTAACTGTATTGCGGGGTTTCTTCTTATGTTCTGCTGCATTTCCTATTGAAGTCCTTCCACTGTGAGCCTTCCAGCCCGAGTGAGCCCCTTGTAGGCTCTCTCCCATGATGTCGGGGGAATAATCGGACACGCATTGACCTGTCTTTTCGGACGGTGATGCTCAGTCAAAGCCTTGTCAAGAAGAGCAGTTGCCATTTATACCCCACCTTTACTAAAATTAGTAATTTGCTCTGTGACCTACTGGAGAAAAGATGATCAAATCGTTCTCCCTTGTCTGAAATACCACTGCTGTCTCCCACATTATTCAGGTGACTGACAGCTGCAATTGCCCAGCCAGCAAGACAACCAGGCTGTGTCGACAGAACCCTGAGTAGCTGTGATGATATTGTATGGTGTGATGATGTGTGTGTTACAGCATCAGCAATTTATGATTGAGGCTTTTTTCTTCAGCAAAATGTATTTTGGTGTTGTTGCTTTTTAATGTCACACATAGAGCTGTCATTGCATTGCACTGAAAACTCTAATTTTCGGTCATCTGTTTCTCTTTCCAAGGCTACCTCTGCTTTTTTCACAGATAAAATACGCCCAGCTCACTAAAACACCCTTTGGATTTTAGTGTGCTTAGTTGAGCAAATAAAGATTGCTGGATTTGTTTTGGTAATATTGCAATTCCATATCACTCTCTTCCTGTGTGACATTTCAAAACAGTAAAAGTAATTCAACTTCCCAAAGTAGTAGTCCTCAAAATAATTAAAATATTAATATAGACATCCTTGGATTATTGTATTGATATAATTCCTCATCAGCCAGTCAAAGGTGTTACGTGTAAGGTTTTTACCTGAATAAGCTATATGAGTGAAGCCTTCAGATGAAACTAAGATGACATAACATTGGAATTAATTTAACCTATAGGACTTAAGTCATATGAAATTTGGTTTAGTCTGATTTAAATTGCTGTTGGAGTCCTGGGCTTGGGAAAGGGGATTGGCGAAATCAGTGTGTTTTACCAAATAGAGAACCCCAAGAAGTTTGGGAACCAATGGCCTGAATAAACAACACAAACTAACTGATTAAAGGAAACATCCATGCTAAAACACTTAAACACTGTTGAAAAACAGCTGGTGTCAGTCCTCCAGAATCAAAGAGCAAGGGCTTCTTTCCAGACTCACCATTTTGCGCCAACGTTCAACAATCATACAGGAGAAATCCATCGTAGAAGAGGCAGATATTCTCCACCAGAAGTAGCCTCAATAGACCAGAATGCAACACAGCTGCAAGACATGTTGTGTTTTGAGTAAGGGGCACGACTCACTTTTTCTTGACTGCGAACTCTTGCTCTCTTGCTCTTACTATGCTATCGCGATCACAATCATTATTGCTCTCTCCTCCCTACACGTAAAACCAACAGCTGGATGCAACAAGTTCACACCCATTCTGTGGGGGTTGTCGAAAGGCATTCTGGGAAATGTAGGAATTCACTGACTGAAGTAGAGTAGAGGTAGACTAGGCAGGTTGAGGGAAAGTGGGTACACCAAAAAAAATGACAACACTTCATTACAAAATAACTTGTGGAATGCACTGAACATCATAGATTGATCATATATAACAGTAGAATTTCCCTTTAATGGCAGACATACATTTCTTTTGTCAAGTGTAACTATTCAGTAAATCAATGTAGTATGCAAGCACAGAAAAATCTGGTCCACACTTTCTCCTTCTCCTCAAACACCTAGGCTATCTTATTACAATACTCTATTGCTGAACAATACTAATTGCTGTTTTTCCTTTCAAAACTGCCAAATAGTATAAGCATGTCTTTGGCAGATACATACAATGTTTATTCAACACAGCAAATTAAATTAGTTGGATCATATAAATTCTGGCATTTTGGCAGAAGAGGTGACTCATTTTTAGCCAATAACTGAATATTATTACTTTAATTGAAATGCTAATTCGTTACACTTCACATAACTGAGAAATTGAATAAGATTAGTGCATCAGTTTACTGAGTAACGCATTACCACCCAAGACTGTTGATTTATTTATATCATAAATAAAAACAAAACATCAATATACAGGTCCGCAGGGGGATTCCTGTTTATTCAGACAATGCAGGGAAGGGTTGCATGTAACATAGCTGCAGACCAGGGGATAACAATACTGTCCTCAAGGTAAGACTAGGTGCAATGTTTTCTTGTGGGTGGTATATAGTTATGTTCAGTGAGTTATGATTGACAGCCAATACAAATAATTTAACTAACTAAAAGTCTACACATCACATCTTTAAAACATAGTTTTAGCAATTAGCAATATTACATATAGTTATTATATAATTATATTCATCTGAACACTAGAAATACAATGGTTTCTACTGATGAATTAAAATGTGCTTCTTCATTTCAGACTTCCTACTAATGTTATTTTCTTCAGAGTGATACAGCTTTTTCCTGTCTTGGTAGTGAATGTGCTGCAGATCCCTGTCCAGCAAATACATCACTTGTATTAGAAGTGATCAATTGGAGAGGAAAGGCCTGATACAACACAGTTGAATATTTTGAGGCCTGTAATTTGATCCCATGAATTATTAATTCGTGGCACTTTAATGAATGTGAAAAGAGTTTCCCTATCATTCATAATCTCCACAGCTGCAGTAATGTGACTCTTGCTGTAGGCACTTAGGCACAGGCCATGTGAGCATATAAGGAAGGGGTTCAATTAGAGGAATGTTCACTATGCTGAGAGAGCGACCTGGAATACTAGCAACATATCTAATACTATTTCAAAGAAGCCTACGTTTCGGGCAATAACTTCGAAAGAAAATATCCACAGACACACTGTCAAGTCTGCTGTATATCTGCAAAAAACTGTGTCCGACATTAAGACAATCATCTAGTTTGCTGTCTTACTCCCCAAAATATGAGTAATATATCAGTAGCCTGTAGAGAAACAACATTCTTCAACACACTGCCTCAGAGCTCAGGAGCAGGGAATCATATAGGTATGATTGTTTGCAGGTAATGCTAGGTGCAGCTTAACATATACATTCCCTACTGGAGGCTAGGAAGGACATTGATGTATGGTGGTAGAAGCAGAATAATGCATCATGATCAGCAATCTGAATTTGTGCTAAATCATAGTAATTCAGTAAACAATGGCAACCCGCTCCCCACAGACACACAAACACACACTGAAATGTACTGTGCATTTAGATTTTAGATGTTAAAGTGGTAATTTGCGAGTTACTTGAATGTTTTATTTTGCCGACATCTTGCTTTTTGTTTGAGTTTCTGCAGGTGGCGCTCTTTTCTAACGTAACACATCGCTTCCTGTGCGCCAGAGGATTTTTCAGTAGAAGCCCATTTAGTTGAATCTCGCACACCTGAACCAACTCGTCTGCCAGAGGGGTGTAATATGCTAAAACATGCACAATGTGACAATATAGTCTGGATTGTGTGTCATTTTTTGGAATTTAATGCAACTAGCTGCATTTCAACATCATGTTAGCGTTTCAGAATGTGTGTGCATGCATGCCTCATATTTTGAATAAGCTTGAATTTCAGTTTCCATTCTCCCAAACAAGTTCCCAGTGGATACTTTTTAAAGTAAGGTTACACTATACTCTTTTTATGCAATCATTTTTTTCTCAGGAACAACTCGAGTAGTAGGCTATAGCATAATGCCTTATACCTGTTACCCACCTTTCCAAAAATCCTCCTTGTTGTAAAAATGTTTGTCATTTGCTTTTCTCAAGGGAACAGACGCCTTTTTCTGTGATGTTTAAAGTGTAAACTATGTAGAGTGCTTTTTATTAAGGCCAATGCAAGCAGGGCTCTATCCATCTGCAGAAACAATCAATCTTTTTGTGATAGCTCTGCTGGAGTCTGTCTTGCTGGAAACCAAATTACACTGAGTAAATGGCCTCTGTGGTGCCAGCGCACACATTCAGGTCATTGTGATTGGTTTTTGTGTGTCTGCAAGTACGTGTTTATGATATCTGACTTTTGTCTCCTAAAATATGTCATCTCATGCAGCTTCATGCTTAAAAAAATAAATGTTACGTTGCATATGCCCTATGAGGACATGCCGGTACCATTTAGTCAGAGACACAATGAAGCTCAGTGAAAAAGACAAGAGGTAAGAGAGGAGGAAGCTAATATTATGAAGCCTAGCGCTCTGCTAAATGAAAAAATGAAATTACCTATACTGAGGGGCGAATTCACAAAGGGATTGCGCTGCTTTTTCTGACGCTATGCCTGTGCAAATAACCCCAAAACAAACCTTGCTATTCACAAAGCACTCGCAAAGGGTGAAATGCAGTGCTAACTGCGTTGCCATCATCATTGCGTCTCTGTGCGTCCGTGCTATTTGCGGGTATTTAAATTAGATAATATGGGCAGAACATTTCCCCCTCTCTATGCAAATGAGCCTCATTGCAAAAACACTCCAATTCACAAAGATCAGCGCTAATTGCCACACGCAGTTAAAGTGAAGCTATTTACGTCTTCAGAGAGTTGGTGGTAACTAAGCGCAAAGGGCTGTCATGGCCAGCGTCTCCGGTGATCAT
>OMLI01020513.1:0-14290 GCA_900302605.1 Rondeletia loricata
AAGTTATGCAAATATGCAACTTGTTGTTTGTTGAAATGTTAATAAAATGGAAGCTTCCCCAAACAGCCATCTCTTTCCCGACAATCCCCTCTGTGCACGAAACATTAAACACATGCAGCGTATAGTCCAGTGCGGCTTGTATACATAGATATATATCAGTAGATGGCGCAAGGCGGAGTCTATGGCGTAGTTCACCGGCGGGCATCTTGCCACAGTAAACCATTCTGGTACGTTCTATGGTAGCTGGTGTAAGGTGAGTGATCTGCACAAACAAAAATACTCTTAACTCGCTGAAATCTTGACGGAATTACAAACGGTTTGGTTTATTACAAACGTTATTAACGTGGATATGATTCAGGATGCTTGGATATGTTTCATATGAAAGTCCATTATAAGTATGCAGTATCATAACTACATCTCTGACGTTTATAACAAACCAAACCGTTTGAAAATCTGTTGAAAATTGAGCAAGATATGGTTATTTCAATAGTACATGCACCATAGACATTCATGTTATGAGTGGGCGAGTTACCTGTGGCAAGATGGCCACCATGTGGCAACGTCGGTCTCCATTGGCCAGCAGCGCGTGTGAGTCATCTAGCCTTTATGTCTATGCTTGTATATGTACACATTTGTTTTTTTCCCTAAATTTAGTTGGTGCGGCTTATATTCAGGTGCGCTTTATAGTCCGGTAATTACGGTACATCATTTATACATCTGGCCCCAGGAGCCACTGAGCACGAGGTAACGAGATCGCTGGACGAAGATGAACTTGATGGCGCTTTCGCAGCACTCAGGAATAGGAATATTGTTGATCTGAAGTGGCAGCGGATACCAAACAAAAATACTGATGCTTTTAGGATTCACGTAGCCGAATAATAGTAATGATTATTGAAAGCACCTTGTATGCCTATTTGATCATTGAAGCTGGACATTACCATTATTGATAAGCCGGTGTTTGTTTGCATGATGTTCGGAGGGCAAGGCAGTAGTTTGGGTAAGGGAGGGACCCATTTGATTTTGAAACGGGCCCCCGTATACGTAAGGCCACCATGAGTATGTGGCATCAGGGGCTTCATAAACCTCTCTATGTCTGCAGGCATACTACTATGTTAGTGTGTTAGTGTCTGTTGTCCTGTACCATGTGTGTCAGTCTGTAACTGTGTTACTGTGTTATTGTCCATTCTGGATCTTTGTTTTAAATCTTCAGTGATTGATTGTGTTCATGTTTAACTGTTGTAAGTCACTCTAGATAAGAGAGTCTGCTAAATGACCTAAATGTAAATTCAAAATATAATGTAATACCTTCCTCTGATACCTGCAAAATAAAATCTTTCTCTGGAAATCTAGAAATTTTCTATCCGACATAATCATTGTAGGGTCGCAGGAATATTATTTTGTCTAGAGTCTATTGTCTAGACTCTAGATGTTGTGACCTCTGACCTTTGACCTCCTTACTATTGGCTGTAATGTTGGTGATGTAGGAACTGAAGCATATTCTACTGTTCTATTCATTGTAAGTCACTCTGGATGAGAACATGCACTAAATTCCTACAATGTAAAATGTAAGACTGTAAAACTGTAATGACGTTTCCCATAGGTGGTTTTGGGTGCGAACAACACAGGAGGACAAGTTGTACATGGATAAGACCATTGTGATTTGTTTATTATTTTCTTTTATACATAGAGTGGAACAACATTAATTCTCCAAATATCTCCTTCATTTTTGATCATCGTTTAATTCCACACCACAAGTTTTCAATCACTTCTCTTTTTCTGTTCCAACCAAATGTAAAATAAAATGCATCATTTGATTTAACAACTTTGAAAGAAACCAATAAAAAAATAAACAAAACAACCCAAAAGAAAACAAAACAAAAGGATCAGTAAACAGAAAAAAAGAAAAGAAATATTGTTTGTGTTAGATGAGGTTTTGGCGGGAGAGCATACTATTGGATATTTGGTCAAACTTGTTGATGTTTGGGATGAAGCTGTTTGTGTAGAATAATTATTTTGCGCTACCATCAGAGTTAGAGCATCCTTTGGTTTCCGCTGGCATCTGATATAGTTCACCTGTTTTAGCTGAGGAATCATTTACGTTTTGGACTTCAGACGCCTCCAAATATTGTTAAAAAGTGGAGCAATTTTTTTCAAAACAAAAACTGATGTCAGGGCACCATATGTTTTACCCTTGACCTCCTTATTGTTGTTGGTGATCTAGGGCATTTAAGCTTATTCTACTGTTGCACTAATTGTAAGTTGCTCTGGATAAGAGAGTCAGCAAAATGTGTAAATGTAAATGTTGATTTGGTTTGATTTATTTGGCAACTTTAAAAGCATGTTAGGCATAGATGGACTCAATTAAAAAGATATTTATTTCCATTGTGATTCTCTGTAAGATCTAACTACATTTGGGCATTTAACTACAGTAGTATGATAACAGGAAGTCGATAATAACCCATTGTGCACCTGGCTGGCCATTTTGAAAAACGTCAGCTTTAGTTGTGACTGTGATGTCTAATAACTAAATCTTCTTCTATCACAGAAAGCCATCTGTGCCAAATCTGGCAGTTTTATGGCAAAGTGCATAATTCTTCATGATACAGCACCTTAATCTCCTTGCTAAAGCCACTGCTCTTATGTGAAAATCTTTTCTGCTGTCATTTACATGCTGAGTGAGTTTTACGGCTCACACGAAATCTGAAATTTGAAAGCTTGTTGTAACATTTCTAAATAGATGCAGATTTGAAAATAAGATGCTTTTTAATAACTCATGAGAAGTTTATTTTTTGATTCAATCCAATAGCTGAAGGACAGACTTTGGTTTGTTTTGTTTTCTCCGGGCCTCTAAAGCACAACGGGAATGGAAAACAGTGGGATTCTGCAAGAGCTCCAAAATATTCCTCTAACACTGAAGTAACTTTAATACAAAATGAAAATACTGGCAGATTCCTGATTGATCTCAGGAATAAAGTGTTTTGTTATTATGTACTGTTCGATATTCCTGTTTTGTTTGTGTTTTGTTAACACTGCAGTAAGTTTAATATAGATGCTTTGGTAACACTTTACTTTGCAGTGGCCTACCATTACAGTGTAAGTACATTTCTGCAAGTTGTTCTAACATTGTGTTATTACACCCTTATAAGTACATAGATTTTCATTAAGTACTTATGATACTAGTCCATAGGTTAATATACAGGAATAAGACCAGTGTAAAGTGTTACTGAAGGTCTGTTGTGATATTTTGTCAAACTCGGTTGATCTTGTCAGTGCTTTCATGTCTTATTTTTTGTTCTAACACAGAAGTAACTTGAATGCAGGTGGAAAAAAATGCGGAAAGGTTTTTGGTCTTTCTTTTTGTTCATCGGCCTATTTGTTCTTGAACTCTGACAGATTTGGGTTCGGACACAAAGGTTTACATTAGATCTCCAAATCATTCTGCTGTTGTTGGTATCCAAAGCTGCCTGCCTCATTGTGTTGAAGAAGCCGTCCCAAGTCCTTGCAAAGCAGAGTAGTTTGCGAGAAAAGCATTTTGGAAATCCTGAGACCGAGGGAATAATATTGAAAATCATCACAGCAGAGAGAGACTCAGTAGTGGTACTGCGACGGACAGCCCCGTTTAAATTCATATCACGTTTTAAGACAGACTTTGCAGACTTAATTTAGCTGTTGCCCTTTTTAAACAGGGCATAGATTACTTAATGCCCCTTTAAGCATATTTCGGGTTGGGTACTAGGCTAGCATGTTTTAATGAGAGACTACATTTACTCAGGCTGAAGAAGTTTAAGAACACCTGTACTTTAAAAAAAACTAATATTTGGTAAAGCGTACTGCTGTTACCCTGAGCTTTTGTTAAGCAGACTCAGAGATGTGATTTTTACTGACACACAAATCTCATTCGTTTCTAATGGGAGATTTCTGTTTTCCTGCCTTTTTCCTGCTTTTTGTGTTGCTTATCATATTTCTCATACATGTATTTAAGACTAGTATTACTTCCAAATCATTATTACTACTCCTTCTTCTGGGTTAAGCTAAGTGACTTGAGGCATATTGATTGTCAGGCTCCTGAGGGCATTGAGTGATTGTGGTATTGAACTTGAGGCTTTGTGTATTTAAAAAAAAAATCAGATTTGAAGCATTATCTTGAGCCACATTCACATTCAATCTAACCTGCTGTTTGGTTATAATGTGTAGAAATGTGGTTTTGATTTTTCATCTTTTTGTCAGTTAGGATGCGTTCCTGATCCTGTCCTTGAATTTGAAATATTCAGCTGGCAGTTTGTTCATATTTAATAGTAGATGGTGGATTCCCCTACATTTTCAGAAATAACTCTGTAATTAACAAGCTGGATACATTCAGTGATTTCCTTCATAATTGGTGGAGCTGCATCAAAATGTATAACCATAAGGTAAATAAAGTTGGTATCCTGGTTTCTACTTTTGGTTGCCCACGTGATTAAACCCCGAGAATATAGCGTGTCGGTCCAATTGAGACTGAAATCTACCTGGCAACAACAACCCTCTCATTAACCTGAAGGCTCTCCTATTGGTGCAAAATGGCTTGGTGAATTTTGATTGGACAGTTGGTTCACAAACTAATCATATCCAGTGCTAAGTTACTGGAAAATATGAGATATATGAAATAAAAAGCCTCAAAACTGAACTTCACAGGGGTTTGCTTGATTTGTTTGAGCTTCAGTCCCTCTGGGGCGGGTGGAGTTAAGTTGAATCAGGATCTATTTAGATGGAAATGGCTGAGTGAGTGGGGCCAATATGTACACAAGTGAGCCTCGCTAAGGCCAGAACATGCAGGAAATTAAAGTCCATAAGAGCTGAGCCACACTGCGGCCGTCTGGCATTTCGGTCAGCCGTCGGCCAGTGAATGCTTCCCTTCCTCCCTTTGGATCCAGTCACACTGCTTTACTGCGTGCGTTATGTCACATTTCATCGGTACCGACCCAGGAACGCCTGGCATCAAAATTTGCCAAGAAATTCACCTGTATATTCTCAGCGGCTCAATGACAAACCTCTTAATCCTTTCTCTTCGCATCGTAGAAAAGTCCTAGACACTGACGCTCTGCCCTCTCAACTGTCTTTAATGTTAGCAGGTTTTAGACTAGCAGGTCAAAGGTCATACTAATGTGAGATGCAACGCAAAGTTCTCTGTGAACAGAATAGCATACAGTTTCTGAACTGAAATAAGAAGATAATAATAATAAGATTAATAATAAGAATAATAATCACAATGCATTACACGGCTAGCTAATTGTAAATATACTCATGCATAAAATCTGGGCTATAGCGCTGTTTCATGGTTGTTGTTACTGTAATGCTACACCAAAACACAGGAAAGGTAGGACCCCAAAATAAAATTTAAAATAAATAAATGATGCATGGAAATAAATTCATACATGGTTGGATTAAAACAAAATCGATGGATTAAAGAAGCCGGTATTATTCTGGGCTGAAAAAAGTCAACTCTGGCATCATTCCAACAGTGTTCCCAATCCCCCAAATATCCATGTGAGGGGAAGACAACCCCTTCAAAAGAACCAGAGACAGAAGTAAATCAAACACCCCTCAATCCTCGGCAGATGAGACAGAGAGAGAAAACAGTTATACATCAACAAGAAAGAGAGAGAGCATAGAAGAAGACAAGCATTTTTCATTTTTGGTTTTTAGCGCACCTCTTCAACTCTAAAAAAAAAAAAATCACAACTGAAAAACGTATATAAAGCTTTTTTTTCCCATGTTTGTTCGTTTCGTTTAAAGTCACAGTTACCAAAATAAGGAAGAAGAGCAAGTGAATAATTTATGACATACGCTATTATAACATCATCCTAACACTAGTGTCTATGAGGTATATCTGCAACAGTTTGGTAAGGAGAGCACGATCTGCGCTGAACACTCACATGCCCCGAGTCTCTTTTTTGTTTTCATCATTTAAAGCTTTGCGACCATTTGGAGAAAGACAGGAAGGAAGAAGGCTGAAAGGAACGAGCTGCGTTTCCACCAAACCTGGGTCGGTCCACATTTGCGGACAGTACTTTATATTTGTTTCAATGTCCTTGCAGTGCCAGATCAGGACAATTCAGGTAGTTGTCAAGAAAGTTCACAGAAAAAATACGTTATATTGACTTTCTGACACGCTTTGTATCATCCTATGTGGCACTTCCTACCCATCTGGTACTCCAAGCAGCTTGAAACAAACATTTAGGATTATTTTCAAATATTGTTTAACCCAGGAACAAAAATAAATGGGTTGTATTTTTCACTCATTGTGGCTCGTATCTTTCTAAACAGAGGAAGCATCAGATTTGACTTGGTTTCTCCTTGTTTGGACAGCCATGAGAAGATCAGATCTGGACCACAAAGAGTCGAAAACCAGATATTTTATGCCTGTGGAAACCCAGCCCAGAGAAAAGAGAAGAGAGAGAGCAAGAAAGAAAGAAAGAGGGGATAGTAAAAGAGGAAACTAAGAATCAAACAGAACAGGAAGCCTTTGGTATTTACTCTGAGTTTCTTTGCGTTGATTGCATTGCAAAGCACCAGAGAGCAGAGAGGACACTCAGGCGCTCCGAGCTGGCTGAGCAGCAGGGATGCCTGAGATATTTTTCACAGGAATAGAAAGTTTAGCACAACAGAGAGGTCTAGACTTCGCTTTGGTTCAAGCAAGGCACTCGTCCAAGGTTATCTCATACTTTGCAACAAAAGCGCTCTCTACGTCTTTGTTTTAAAGCAGCCTGTCTTGGAAAAGCAATACATAGCAGGAGTGTGAAAGACGGACTCGACCCGGCTCTGACCCAAATGAGTTACAGATCCTTTCTGCCCCGCGCCGTTTTGCTTCCCTGATTGATTTTCGTCAAATGCTTATGAGGAGGGAAGCAAAATGGCGCTGTTGAATATATAGATCCTCAAATCTGTGACCTCTAGTGAAAACAGAGGATTAAACGCTGTTTCGTTTGTAATGAGGAATCGGCTGTGGCCTCCCTCCTCCTTTCTCCTGTTTGCATATCACTGCTGTTGTGGGGAAAAAACACATATTTGGCATTTTTTTTATTACTTGAATAAAAAATGTACATGGTCATTTAGGTGTGGAGTGAGTTCTGTGACCCCTGAGCCTTTGAAACATGGCAGGTACGTAGGCGACACGACTCCTGCCCTTCATCCTCAAACTTCCAGCTGTTGTCCCTCCCCCTCCTGCAGGATTTACACACATATTGCTTTTCCAAACAGGGTTGTGTGATCAGTATAAGGTCCATGGAGTATTTTAATAGCATCACCTATGTCAGGGTTGTGTTTAGGCCTCTTGGATGCAGTCAGGGACCCGCAAGAGCAGAGCCGACACGCTCACCGACACTTTGGTTTTGGTTCCTTGAGGTTTTTCTTTGGTTGGGTTTCGGCAACACAAACTTTTTGCACTGAAACAACATCTAAGGCTCGTTGTGGCCTTTGGGTGTCATCATGCATCGTCTCGGTTTGATTAGAGAATGAGTCAGAAGGAATGAGCGAATCTTCTGCCCTTCACTTGTAGAAAAGTCCTCTTTAAGTCGTCACCCATCCTATTGCTTAACGGTGAACGTTGTTTAAAGCGCTTCATAAATTAAGTTGTATTTTTACTCGTGCCGGCAGTGTCCGATGGTAAGGTGGTAAATTAGTGAGTGTGATATTCAACCAAAACATCTGTAAAGGGGGAAGTGTCACCAACCCCTCTGTCCTCTAACATGCAGACCAGTTTCTACTAAGGTGCTTACCCTCGTTTAATAGTTACACCAGATCCTGTGGATGGGTAAAGTGCTAGCTCGTAGCATTGTTTCGTTGTCCTTTTTTATCTTTTCCCCAATTTTTTAAAGTGGGTAAACCACTTTCCTCAGTGTTTTCTTATTGAAATGTAAATCTCCTTACTGTTGGTTGTAATGTTGGTGATCAAGGGTTTGAAGCTTCTACTGTTACACTCATTGTAAGTCACCCTGGATAAGAGTCAGCTTAATGCTAAAGTTGTAAAAATGTATTTTCACAGATGTTTTTCTGCCTGTGGTCCCTGATGTTCAGCATCCAAGCCAACCAACCCAGCCCCGCCTGCCTCTTCCCCTTCACACTTATTCTTTCAGGAGAAGAGACGACACGAGGCCGAGAGAGAAGGAGAGAGGAAGAGGAAGCGAGAGAAAGAAAGGATAAAGTAGAGAAGTGGAAAGAGAAAAAAGTGTGGCATCATAAAAAAAAGAAAGCACAAAAGCATGGGGCTGAGCGCAGACCGTACTTAGAGAAAAAAATCTTTGGTTTCTTTGGTTTCATCAACACGATTAAAAGGACAAATGGAAAGTCAGTGAGGTAGCCTCTCTGGTTCTCACTATTGAAATAGAAAGTTTTTTTTTTTTTTTTTTACACACACAAAGTCAGTCTTGGAAGCAGCTAGCTTTAAGGGACTCCTCAGTTTTCCTTCCTAACAAGTGAAACAAGCGAGTGTGTTTACACACACACACACACAGTCACACACACCGATATCCCGATGACAGTCGGCATAAGCGAGTATTCTGCTTTTATCCTGTTTACAATAACCTGGATAAGCTCTTATCATGATACAGAGAATCCCAGATGACATTCCTGGGATAAACTGATATTATCTGGGATACTGAGCCATGCAACACACCGTTTATCCCACTTGCTTTGGTCGTAAGCTCTGTTTTCATGGTAGTATCTGGAATATTGTTTTTATTCATGTATACATTGTGATCGAGAAGTCAAGGTGCATATGAAGGGTTTGACTCCAAAACACTATATATATCCATAAAAATAAAAATAAAAAGCTGTTACTGGGTTGTTCATTGCTCAATACTTCAAAAATGCAACTGATTATGTCGTCTAAAGTGTTGCTTTTGAGTTTGATTTTCACTCCAGCGTTCTTTTGGATATATAACTATGAAACATCTGAATAAGACCTTAACCAGGATATGAGCTGTTATCCAGAATACCATGTGGATGTAAACACACTCAGTTTACCAGCCTCTCAAGGATTCCAGTTATCTTTGGTGAGTTAGTCTGCAACAATCAGTACATCTATCAACGTGTGGCCCTCGCTCCTCCTAATCAAGTGTCACTAACATCAGTCTGAAATTCATTGCTTGTTCAACAATGGTCGGCAGAATGCAAACGATATTGCAAATAATTAAAAACAAACAAACAAACAAACAAACAAACAATAAATTAATCAGCCATAAAATCACAGGAAGGAAAGGAAAAACAGATGCAGTGCTCATCATTCATATTATTCTTCGTAAAGAGATTGTTCTCATTTTCGGGAAGAAGGTATAAAAAACGAGAAAGAAAAATCATTGCAGGACAGAAAAATAGATTAGCTAGAGTGAGAGTAGTCGACATTCAGTAGTACATCTATCTGACATTCCTACATTGTTCTGTCATTAAGTCTAATCGATCAAAACACAACATGTTTGCTTTTTAAAGTAAAGCTAACTAAGAATAAATTAACAGGCGTGGCGTAAGCACTGCATCTTTGATGCAACTAACGTTCTTAAATACCCATAAATATTCATCAAAAACAATTACATCTAATTAAATAACATTAAATTATTAAGTACAAAACTAACGTGTTCTAAAAACACCTCATAAATAAATACAGCATCGAACAGAAAGAAAAGGGAACAAACGATGTAAACTTTGGCAAAGCTAATCATCATCAAGGGTAAAAGGGTTCAGTGGGAGATTTGGCAAAAAAAATGTTTGCTTAAATTAATTCTCAATTAAAATCAAAACATATAAATTACATTAAATAAAAATCATATATTGCAAAAACCTAGGAAGTGGTAGTAGTAGATACATACATATTGGCAAAAAAAATTTAAGTAAAAAAAAAAAAAACAAGCAATGAAAACCTCTTTGGATTATTTATTTTTTTGGTTTCATACCCATTTTTTTGGTTTGGCAGGTTTAGCCTGTGTTAGATCCAGACAGAACTACAGTGGGAATGGAAATGGCCGCCACCTCCTGAGCCCTAAGCCCCGCCCCTCCGCCGGGCGTGGTCAGCAGGATGGGAGGGTCAGATTGGTGGAGGTTTCTTTGGACTAGAAGCTTTACAGACAGAAAGAGAGAGAGAGAAAACTAAAGGATAAAGCTATTCGACCGATATTTTAGCAGTTTCTCTCAGCAGGTGTTAACTGTTTATTTTTGTGTGTGGTTTTGCTTCATTTATTGTTGTTGTATGTATGGAGTAGCAGCGTTAGTCCCTCCCCCCTAAAGGACGAGCTAGCCTGGATTGGTTAGCTACAGAGTGATGGACAGTTGGCCCCTCCTTCTCAAGCATGGCAGATGTGGGGTAGAATGAACTGTGGTGTGATGATAGATAGATAGATAGATAGATAGATAGATAGATAGATAGATAGATAGATAGATAGATAGATAGATAGATAGATAGATAGATAGATAGATAGATAGATAGATAGATAATATGAACCCACCACTGTCTGTCCCAATTTTAAAACTTTTCCACCCAAACCTGCACCACTTTTTCTCTAGCCCATACCCAACTAAAGCCTGGTTTCTTAATTATAATTTTCATTTATAATTTTAATATATAACAATATTGTTGAACCAGAATCGATCCAAACCCAGGACATTAAGGGAGGATTTCAGCTCGACAGGTTCAGTCGGGTTCAAGTAGAAAAGTCAAACAGGCGGTGAATCGAACGATACTGCGTATGAGTGAGTCTGTGTAAAAAAGAATAATCTGGGTTCTGCGACCAATCTAGATTATAGATTCTGGATCCAATCCAATCTAGATTATAGATTCTGGATCCAATCTAGATTATAGATTCTGGACCCAATCTAGATTCAGTAAAGGGGGAATGGAGAAAATAAAAGGTTTCTGTGTGCTACTGTATACAGTGGAAAATCTTTGGTATGTACTGTACTTGTCACATAGCATTACATTGTCACGCTCTCCACAGTAGGAAGCGGACCAGTCAACAGTATAGCCTCAACGTGGCCTAGAGGTTAGAGGAGCCGGCGTGTCGCGGGAAGGTCGCCAGTTCAAATCCCTGGACTGGCTGGGAACTGAAATGGACGGGGAAAGCCATTGAGAAACGGTCAACAACGAAATTGCACCTGCAGGGCTGCCCAGTAGAAGACTGTGGTTTTACTGGGCAGCTCCCAGTGTGAATGTGTTTAACTTTTTGAGCTTGAAGCAGGAAGATGCCAAAAAACAAACCTTCCCTGTACTGTTGTCTGGCAGCTTTCATTACTAGGAGAGAACTGGAGGTAGACCGTGCCCTGTAGTGAAGGTATGACTTGGGGAAAAGGACCCACAGACAGCAGCAGCCATCGCAGAAGGCCCCCCCCCCCATTTACTGATTTCCCAAACATTTCCTCTTTTTGGGAGGGGTGGAGCAACAGAGCAGCAGCAGTGCATGGTACAGTGCAATCATGCCCAAAGTGTGTGGGGGTTTATCCTGCGATGGCTGCATCTGTTGCTGCCATGCTGGAGAGGAGCGCAGCCTTTAAAAATACCAGACATATACAGTACATTTCAACACTGCAAGAACGTTTCTCCAAGACTGGCTCAGCACCCAAAGGTGGGCTGCGGTGTGGAGATGAAGATGAATCCTCGAATTATTCTAGAAGAAATAATAATCTGAAGCCACTGGCTAGGGCTTGTAGGTTAGGAGACTAAAATGCTTGATTAGTCTACACAGTAACCCACAAAATGAGTTTTGAGTAGAAGCGTTATTTTGGGAAGATGGTTAGAGGAGAACGTTTAAAAAACCGCTGCCAGTGTGGACGCAGGTCGTGCTGTGGCTGTATATGTGCTGATGAAGGGAGAGACTGGCCTGTTTGGGGGGAGAACAGCTGCTACTGGAATAACGGTGAATCTTTGGTTTGTTAGCTGATGAGGTTTTTGTTGTTCTTTTACCATTTTTTACTTTGAAAAACTGCATAGGCACACGTTAAAGACACTCTTCAACCGTGAGAGACACGTTAATGTTCTGCCTTTGGGGGGTTGGAGGGAAGAAAATGGCCGCCGGCTTCCTCCCCTTCCTTCCTTCCTTCCTTCCCTCCTTCCCGCGTGGTTTAACCCTTTTCAGTCCCCAACCTGCTTCCCCTTAAAGACAACCTGATGCTACATCAGGCAGAACAAAGCTACTTCTCCGCTCCCATGATGTCCTTCTTCCATCTATCCTTCCTCCGCCTCCTCCGTCCTCGACATCGTCGCCGCCACTCGTTTTTTTTGGGTTTTTTTGTTAATAATTCTCTTCCGTCTTTAGAGTAGTTAGTTTTTTCCGTTTGTTAGAACAGTTAGGTGCAGAAAAAGGTTTTCTTTGGTTTCGATTTGTCAATAAATAGAAAAAGTCTCAAGTGTCCATTTTCTAAATCGTTCTTGGAGCCTTTGGCTTGCCTCTAACCAGGCCGACACTCGGCCTGTGTTTCTCAGGAGCAGGGGCTGCTGACTGACGCCTTTCCTTTGGTTTGGGTTTTTTGGTTCGATAGCTGGGTGAGAGATGATTGATGAGATGATTGTGGACACTAAACACAGTGGAAGGGTGGGAGTTTGAGGTTTTGGGGTGTTTGTATTTACATCATGTGTGAAGCTGATAGTGACACTGTGATTTGTACAGTGTGAGGTTATGAACTGAGACGTGTGGGTGTTGATGTGTGTGTGTGTGTGTGTGTGTGTGTGTGTGTATGTGTATGTGGTGTTCGGTGTCGATGGATGCTCGGCGGAGCGTGGGTCAGACACGAAGACAGAGACAGACAGGCAAGTCAGAGAGACAGACAGGCAGAGAAACCTTGTTACATATCATATCTGTCTGTCTCTCCCTCCGTCCACCCATCGCTCTCCTCCATGAGCGCCTGTCTCTCCTACGCTGCAAAAAAACTCCCACCTCAACTAGTTTTATCTTGTGTTTCGTCTTAAAAATGTCATAATACGGTTTCAGGTCCGAATACAAGATTGAAAGAGTTATTAAGATTCTTTTTTTTGCAGTGTAAGACATATCCTCCGCTTTCCAGCCTTTTAACCCATTGGAAGAGATGGACCTGCCAGGCATCGTCTTTAGATTGTCCTCTTTAACTATTACAAAGGCCCTGATCCGCTTCGACAGTTCATCCCCCTCGGGTTCAAACGTAGCTGGACGGTTCACTGATTGTGCTGCTGTTCCCGTCTGTCGATGCAATAGGAGTTTGGGCTTGTTTTGGGTATCTGGAACGGAGCTGGTGGCTTCCCGAAAGCATCTTAATGTTATGGCTGGATTTACACCACAAGGGAAAATCTGGTTTGTAAGGCCCGCTGTCCACCGGTCACCTCTTTAGCAGTGATAAACCAACACACCCTTACTTTCCACCGTCAATGTCAATGTCAAACCACTTCCTGTTTCGTGCTCATTTGACAACATTTTGGGAGCCCAGGCTCGATAAACTGATGCTTGTGGGACTGTTTGTGACTTCTGCTGATTTATTGAAAGCCCTTTTCAAGATTTGAAAAACGGCGCCGTCTTGTTAAAACTTGAAAGATTTTGAACTTCTAGTGATCTGAGATCAGAGCGCCAAAAACATGCTAAGCTCTCAGCGCTTTCCAATGAAAATAATGGGAAAAAGAAGCACTGCAAAGAGAGGTTCCCCGGTGGATGCAGATCCTAACTCTGGAGGAGTTTTTGACTCTTTGTGGATGCTGGGGTTGTTTTAGAGGAGACTGAGGTTCATCACTTGTCCAATTAGGTTTCATTTATATGGGAACAGGGAATTTCCACGTGTTTGTTGTACAGGGAAACAGGGAGAAATCAGATCCCACACAAAGAGTGAGAGGTCAAACCCTTTGTGCTTGTGTAAACCCAGCCTGCGGCCCTATTTAGACTAGGAAGAACGATTTGGCGTTTCATGTCTGGCTTCAAAAAGAGCTATAGCTGGAGAAAAACTGTATGTTAGAGTTGTGCATAAAAAACATTTAAAACATCTGACTTCAAATCTTGCTTTTTTAAAATTAGTCCACCACCTCTGATTTTAGTGGACTGAATATTTTGCCTTAATCAAAATTCTCTCAATTTCGGCTATAGCGCTCTTCTTCAAATGTGAAACACAACGGCAATCTTCAGTAGTATAAATAGCACCTTTGTTCTTATTTAAATCAGTAGAACAAAGATTATGCTAATGCTAAGATGCTAGTTGGGAAACGCTGCCCTGATGGATGTGTAACTATGGTAACGATGGGTGAAGCTAGGGTAAACTGGTGCTTAGCTTTGGTTTAGCCAACAATTTTTGGTCAGGGTGGGAACTCTGGGAAACG